>JZSA01006374.1:0-224763 GCA_000956155.1 Cotesia vestalis
GTGCTGACTGTCCGCGTGTCTGAAGGGGAACTGACGGCGGAACGGGATGCAGATGGAACCGCCGCCGCAGAGTGGGCCGGAAGATTAACCAGGGAAGGCAGTCCGCCCGCAGCCGGCTTTCCCGCCTGTTTTGCCGCCTTGTCCCGGGCCAGCTGATTAGCCTTCGTCATGGTCATACAGGTATCAGACGTTGTGGCATCGCAGTCGAAACTGCTTTTGACACCGGCACAACCGGATAACAGCAGGGCACTGCCTGCCAGCAAAAGTGTGATTTTTTTCATCGCTGTTTCCTGAAAAATTATGCGCTGAAGGGTCTGGCTGGCTGCGAAAGCGCTGAGTAAATAAGCTGGATTTCAGCAGCCAGACAATAAGAGGCGTAATGCCAGTCATAATGGGCATCGGCTTCATCCATTTGACGAAGCGGTGAACTTCGAAGACTCTCGAGCCGGGAAATACCGTCTTTCAGCTGTGTGTGCCATGTCATGGGTAACCGGGAATAACGCAGTACCCCGATAAGTGTTATCAGGCCGGCTACGCCACTGAAAAGGATGGAATCCGTTAACACGTAGCCCATGAACAGCATCAGGATGGCCAGTGCAAAAGCCCTTAGCTGACGAGGTGAAAAATTGTCATGGGTGTACGCCACTCGAACCCGGAGAATATCCAGGTGTTTAGCCCGGGCAATTAACTCCGGCCTGGTCAGGTCGCTGAAATCACGTAGAAGTAATGAAGAAATATCCATCATCATTTCTCGCTTTCGTTTTCGGGCCATTCAGCGCTTTTGTCGATCGTCGGAGAGGACAAAGAAGAGACATATACATCGCATCCCTGGTGTTTTTCGGTTCCCTTTTTCACCGGGAAAATAGCCGCACCCCCCATCCCCCGCTCCGGACGAGTGAAAGCCCGACGGATATATCCTTTACCATCCGCTACTTTGACAAACACATAGCGGGGAAAATACGGTCTGAGCCCAAGAAGCCAGGCGAGTCCGGCATAAGTCAGCCCCATCAGAACCCACAGCCAGGTCAGAGTTCCCTGCAAGGTACGGTCAACATATGCCGCATAGCCCCGGGCATCGGAGACCACCTCCGGGCACTCGTCCTGCTGAAGACTGCCGGTACCTTCTGGAAATACAGATGGGGGAGGAAGTTCAACTGGCGGCTGTTTCGTACACTCACGCCACGTCCAGCGCTGACCATCGGTGATGTTCCCGGCCTTCTGCAGATAATCAACCGCAACCGCTCCCGGCGTAGTGTTATCAAGACAGAACAACAGGGCGACAATCAGTACCAGCGAACCGGCAGGCCAGATAACCAGATAATGAACAGCCCAGGCCAGCCAGCGCAGGCCATATGCAATAAGGGCCAGAGTCTTATTTATCATGATGCCCGTCCCCTGGCCTCAGTGGATACCAGACGTTGAAGTTCTGACGGATAGCCTCCGCCAGCCTCTCTCCGTCCTCACCGCTATACAGTGCTTTAATCTGGCTGACGTCAGACTTTGCCAGGAAAATCCGGGACATCTGTTGTTTTGTTATGCTCATACCTGAACCCGGTTTTCCCAGGAACAGGCAGTGCCCACGTTCCCGCTGCAGTACGCCCAGAGAAATCCGGGCCTTCCCGTCAGGGGCTGTAGCGCACGGCAGAGACGCTGAAAGCCAGAAGTCACGCTCTGCAGCATTAACACAGATGACACGCATCCCCAGATTCTCGCAGCAGACCGCAATATCATTAAGGTGGCGGGTTTTACCCGGACCGCCATTACTGTTGGTTGTCATGATCTTCGTCTCCTGCGTTTTTGTCGTCTTTCTGAATGTCTTTGCGCAAATCGCGCCAGTCGCGGAGCTGTCTTTCTGATAAAAAGGTCCGCATAACTTCAGCGCTGATGGCGGACTTACCGCTACCGGTTTTTCCCACGACCATCACATTGGTTTTTCTGCTTTCCATTGTTCACCTCTGATAATTTTTTCCCTGAATTTCCAGCACCCGCTGACACTCAGTGCAGGTACGCACGCCGGGTATCGCTTTCTGACGCCGTTCCTTAATGCGGTTTCCACAACATTCACACCGGGTAAGGCTTTCACCTTTAACGCTCAACTGTTGTCTGACCGCCTGAATGTGCAGCCTGTTAATCAGATCTTCCTGCTCCTGCAACTGGTCCAGTACGTCTGCCATCGCTCTTTCCTGTGTATGCTGCCCGGACACGCTACCGCCCATCCCTTTCTCGTCTTCCAGGGCACTGACTTTTCCGGATTGTGTTGTTGCGGCCGGTTTCCCGGCCCCGTTTACTGTGTGACGACCTGTCCAGTCGTCGGATCGACGGTGTCCCCTACCCTGAAGTCCTGCAGCTGCTTCAGCATGTCCGGCGTGTTACCCGGCATAGCAGCAGGCGTGGATGAGGCAGAAGGTTGATTTTGTTTCTTACGTGCAGCAGCTTTTGCGCGTGCTTCCTCCAGTGTTTCGAGCTGGAAGCCGTCCTGGAAAACAAGCGTGACCTCATTGCCCGCACCGATTGGAATGACAGGGTGGTACTGTTCGGCCCGTTTGATGTAGTAATCGGAGAGTGTTTTGGCGGCAGAACTGACACCACCGCCGAGCCCTGCCTGGCCGATATCGCCGGCGCTCATGCTGGCAGTTGCGCCGACACCCACGGTAGTGGAGGAGGCTTTCTCAATGCCCTTCCCGATCCCGTCCAGGAAGCCCGCGCCCCCTGCATAAAGCAGGATCTGGCCATTACGCATAACCACTTCGCCCTTGATACCGTTCTTGCCCATAAAGGACACATGACCGGCTATCTTCTGGTCGATGTTGTCATCCCCCAGCTTGCAGCTGATTGAGCGGGTACGAACAATGGCACGTTCACTGGAAACATCCCCCCATGCCTCCAGGGTCACAAAGCAACCGGTCAGATCGAACTCTTCATCGTTAGGCATCTGAACTTTGCCGGTAAGACGCAACTGCATCGGGGCGGTATTTTTATCGCCGGTAACGGACGCATTGGCATCAGCCCCTTCCACCACGATCGCTTCAGCAAAACTGCCGGAAGAAATCCACGGGAAACGGGGCTTTTTCGGCCCGGTATCCGGCAGACTGAATTCCTGACTGTCCATCATTCCCGGACGCTGAATGGGGGTCATCACCGGTGCAGCCGGGGCCTGTCCGCCGCCTGCTGGCCAGAAACTGGTCGGGGGAGGAACATGACCAGCGGGTACAGGTTTCCCCTGAGAGGCCAGCGCCCCCGGCAGGGGTTCGGCACTGAGAGAGTCAAAATTCTTCCCGGCCTCAAGCTGTGTCTGCAGCAACTGGTTCTGGTCTTCCAGTTCACGAATGCGATCCTGACTGCCTTTAAGGTCGCGACTGACAAGCCCCATTTCGGTACGCAGCTTTTTAATCTCTGTCTGCGTTTCCTTGTTAAGCCGCTGGGCTTCCGCAATGGCGGAACGCTGGACTTTGTTATCGAAGGACTGATTGACCACTCCCGTCATATCCGGCGCGGGTTCTCCTTTTGGCGCTTTTGCGGGAGGCGCTTTCTTCAGGTTCATCTCTGAGACCATCCAGGTCCCGGCACCGCCAGCACCAATCCCCAGAACAAGAGCGATAAGCAGTGTAACCTGACGACGGCGGACGACTTTGTTAACGTTGGCCATCGTCACCCTCCCCGTTTTCACGGATAACGGTGACGGTCATTCTTCCTCCGCCCATCAGAGTCTGTGCGTTGTTATCAAACATCACGGCACGAACGCCGGGCTTCCAGAAGTCCTGCTCCCGCAGCGCCACCCCCCAGGTATTGGCATTACGCAGTTCATAACGATCGGCACGAAGCTGGTCGCCCGCCCAGGCTTTCAGGGGGGTAACAGAAAAACCACCGGGGAGACGAATACCGTCAGAAAGAGGTTTCACTTCGCCGTAGCCATCAGGTATGTCGCCAGTCAGCACGGCACGGTTAAGGCTGATTAGCAGCTTTTCATAAGCCTGAGCGGTTTCCCATTTACGGGTTTCAGGCCGTGAGGGCGGTTCTGCGCTCATCAGTCGATAGACGCGGCCTTCACCTTTTACGGGAGTGGCCACGACAGAGAAAGTCTGGCCCAGCGCAGTTTCTACAAAAATCGTGAAAGTACGGGTCGCCACCGAGGTGAACAGCACACCTCCGGCCGTTGTCAGCCGCTTGTCTGCCAGCATTCCGCCAGGCGCTGTGATGGCAGTGACTTTGTCACCAGGGATAAAAATCATGTTGGGATCGGTATTGCTGATACTCAGCCGGAACTGCCCGCCCTGTGGGAGGCTGATCGTGGCAGGTGACTGTGCCTGCGCAGCCGGGGGCACAACGACCATCATGGCTGTACCAAACAATAACGCCGGAAGGTTATTTTTCATTGGTCACCTCATAGAACCGGCCGATACGGGTAAAGCCTCCGGTATACTTCAGACGAAGCCGGTAGGTTTTTATTTCCGTGGAAGGCTTAGAGTTGCCAATCCACATTTTCAGCACGCCACGAACATCGATGCGGCCGTCCACGGGATAGACATTGATTTCTGTGGTGTAGAACGTGGAGTTCACATCATTGGCTTTAATCTGTGCAGCCTCTTCCTGCAGAACCGGATTAAATTCTCCCCGGACGTCAGGTTCGACAAAAGACATCAGAAAAGCGTGGTTGGAATCGACCGTTTCAGGCGAGACATTGAGACGCAGGGCCAGGAAGGACAGCGTCATCATCCGGAAATACTCGGTATCGGCTTTCGTTTCGGATACCACAAAAGGCGCGTTGTAGGTCATCGGTGTGACGACTGTACGTTGCTCGTGGATGAGTGCTCTGTTGGTCACAGCCAGCCATGCCACGGCAAAGCCCAGAATAAAGACCAATGTCGTGAGCGACAGAATAATAACGGCAATAATTTTGGTGGATGAATTACGAGCGCTGATTTCCATAATATGGCCCTGCGGTAATTTATTTTATCCATTTCCTGAAACTGGAATCAGGAATAACGCGGTAGACAACCCGGAATAATTCAATAGGCAGATACCAGTAACACCAGTTGTATAACCAGCGGGAGCTTTTTCCGCGTTTCGCCGCCCTGATCAGTTGCCAGATAACTGCCGCAATAATCAGACTGAATAAATATTTCTTGGTGAAAAATCCCCACAGCAAAACAACCGCTGCGGGGATAGCTTCATCAAGGGGCAGTCCAATAATGCGGTTCTGCTCTGACAGGGTTTTCGGGAAACGGTATTTGTCTAAATCGTTTCCCTCCATGTCAGTTGATGAAGGTAAGACCGACGGTAGTGAAGACGATAACCACGACCAGGCCCAGCAGGATCAGCAGGTTCTTGGTGCGGATATACATCGCCACACCGACAATCAGTTCGGCGATGATGATACACATCATGACGAATGAGTCGGCACCGAATGTGGCTTTCACATCATCCTTGCCCCCGGCCAGCAGGTCGGTTGCACTGGCCATCTGTCCCACACCGAGTAACAGCAGCGGAGACAGCGCAGCCAGACGGGACAGCGCTTTTTTACTGGTTACACCACGCCATGCCATCTGGCAGTACTGCCATGCACGGTTTTTTACAGACGCGGGGAGGCCGCCTTTTGATAAGGATAAATTCATAAAAAACTCCATTTATATTATTTACAAAACAACCCAGAGCGGTATTGACGGGTTAAGTCAATCCGGCACAGAGCCATTAAAAAATTGGCTCTGTAACAGACATCTCAACTCTAATAACCTGACTCTATTGTTTGTCTTTCTCGTCAGACTCAAAATACTGCTCAATAATATGTCTGGCCTCTTTAGCAATAGTCCGACGTTCGTTAGCAGCCTGCAATTTAAGTTGTTCATACGTCGTCATGTCCAAAAAAATATTTACATACCTCCCGACTGGCAAAAAATTCTTGCTTTTGTCCTCCATCAACCATTGCCCCTTTAGAAGATTTTTTAAGCTGAAAAAAGCATGACATAAAAAAAAATGATTAGATAGTTGCAAGAAACAACCTCAACACTCTGTGCATATCAATATGAAAGATATGAAAAAAACCTAATTTACGAGAAAAATCCGGCAACCCAAAATTGATTTAAATCAAGAGAAAAGCGTGATATTCATCACATCACGCTTTTGGGGAAACTACGATTCACAACGTCGGTCTTAGATGCTTATAAAGCTCAAGGCGTACTGCATATACTGCCTTAACCATGTCCAGTTTCGATATATTGTACATTTCACAGAATTCGCGTAGCACTTTTGACACAGCCTGGTGACTAACCCCTTTGTGAAAAGCTATATCCTTACAGGTCATTCCGTAAACAAAGTATGTGACAATTTCAATCTTATTATCACTGACCCTGGGAAAAACCTTGCGTAATTCTGCCATAAAGATAGGATCGATGATAACCATCGGTAACCTCCTGTTAAATTCATCCGGTTATTGGTGGCCAGCGATGACAGGGGGGGCCAACCCCTGCCATCGCGTCAAAAGCAAATCAATTAAATAAATGCATTCTTCTCCCTGGGAATAATTGATTTACCTTAAATCGAATATACAACATCACAGATCGACGCTCAATAAATACCAAAGTTACGCATTAATTTATGATTAAACTCACAAAAAATAGCGTCAAATTAAAATGCAAAGCAAAACCTGATGAAGAAATAGCGTGAGTAGTTCGGGAATGAATAGTAAGTTGGATTAGAACGAACCTGGCAAGGTATAAGGATTTCCCTGCAAGAGAACTATGACAGCCAGTTGTGTCAGATAAAGGCTGATAGCCCTTCATTCTGAAATCAATTATGACTAACAGAAAACGATCATTACTTAAATGATATCTGGCTATCTAACCTAGCAACAGGAGAAGAGGAAATTTCAGAGGCACCGGACTTAGTTGTCCCAAACGGCTATCCATTCAGAATCAACCTCATGAATGATAATACTCAGATCGTTATTTAAGCGAGCGACATTTCAAACTGATCCACTAAGAAATACAGTATTCAGAAAAGCCTCCCGTACAAAGATATGGGCAGGAGGCCAGATAAAAAACTTTAGGCTTAGTCCGTTTCTTCCTCTTCAGGAAAGAAAATACTTACCTGGTCTTCTGCAAATTTTGCTATGGATCTTTTGATCACTTCATTATCAAAGTTACCATTGCTTATAACTTCATGACTTAGCGCGCCCATCTTCATTATCTCTGAACACATTGCCCGAACTCTGGCCATGTTATCCAGCATGATCTTGTTATACTCCATCTGGTTAAAGCCACCTTCCTTTTTCTCTCTCTGAATCCGGTATACTCTGAGGCCGAGTTCGACGAGCATTGAAGTAACTGACGATACAGTGGCATCATGTTCCGTTGCGCCTTCCTGCCTCCTTTCGGTAACCAGAGATTCAATTTCTTCACGAACCTGATTGCTGACAAAAGTTTGTATACGTGGCATCGTAGATCCTTCTGAAACCAATAATCATGATTAATTAGAAATATTACCTGAATGCTTTTATCCATAGTATGAGGCGAGTATACCATTAAAATAAGTAGAGTATAGATGCGAGTATTGAAGGTTGTTAAACAAGAGTACAATCGCGAGTATACTCTATCTAACAAGCTGAATTTACTGAAATACTCTAATGAGAGTATACCCTACACTCTAATTAGAGTGTCATAAGAGTATGGTTATACTCTGCATCACAACATTTTTTCTAAAATACCGCATAAAAAAATCTGCAACCAAATGTTTTTAAAGGATTATCATGCAAGATGAAATCTTGCGAGGTGTGTGGGACTTTGATGTTAAGGAGCAGGCATATGAAAATTAGCAGGCCGGGCAGGATTCAGTATCAACGGGCATTGCCGTTTTTATTAAAAAATGGCACTCTGGCTCAGGGAAAGATAACAATGGAATTTCGCAGATGAAGAACGTTCTGCTTGTTGGATTACTCGCGCTGACCTCTTCAGCCATTGCTCAGGACTGTTTTGAAATGGCGGGAAGGGATTACCATATTGAACCTGATTTATTACGGGCAATCTCTTTCAGGGAGTCATCATGGCGGCCTGATGCAATGAATGTTGTCAGCAATGACAGTTACGCCGTCGGAATGATGCAAATTCACTCGCAGAATTTTTCACATCTGGCTCAGTTTGGTATCACGCCTGGTAATCTTTACAGAGATCCCTGCATGAATATCTATACTGGAGCCTACTATCTCGCAATTGCATTTAAACGTTGGGGATATTCCTGGCGGGCTGTCGGCGCTTATAATGCTGGCTTTCGTGAAACGGAGACACAGGAAAGGAAACGCCAGAAGTACGCGCAAGAAATTCAGGCAATTAATATTGGCATCAAGAAAAATGCGCCACCAGAGTGACGCATTTACTATCAATCAATCGCGCGAAATATTAACTCCCTCTCTGGATGTTGAATAAGGCTGACGTAATCCTTCAGGGCATCCTGGCGAGCGACAAGATGTTTGCAGACTCTGGCGTATTCAGGCCCCATATCAGCTACCTGCCATGATAACCAGTTCATTATCATTAGTGTCGCAATAATTCCTGCAGCGTCGGCACTGATCTCTGATTCAAAAAAATTACCAGGAATGCACATGTTATAGCGTTGTTCCCCTTCAGGGGCAATATATCCCGTTTGTGTGGTAGTGAAGATAATCCTGTTTGGAGCCACATTACCGCCGACACCCTGTGGAATAATCCAGTAACTCCAGAAGCCACCATCGTAATCTGAATGCTGGCGTAACCAGCTGGCGATCATGTTGTCAGCTGACGGTGTAAAAAAAGAGTGCAGGAATAAAATCAAGTCGTTCATCACCATCTGTTACACAATAGCGCTGAAACTTATCTGTTTCAAATTGTTCGGCTGATTCACAAGTGGCGGTTTTGACGTTAATTGTGTGCATTCTGGTTTTCTCCTTATTGGTTGTTAAATCGTTCGACTTCATCACTGAGCGGCGAAGGGCAATGAGCAGCTGACAGAAAGGAAATAAAGGGGCGCGCAGCGTTTATATACCCCTTTATTTCCTTCCTGACTGATGCTAAAAGCAGCCATCCGCGAATTGATGAAATCGGGCGATATACACAGGGAGAATGCACACAACCCGGAACGGAAAATCGGCGCAAGACGAATTACTGTTCCGGCCATTAAAGTGGCGGAAATTTATTACCGCCACGGTTAAAGCGGCGCATCCTTTCAGGATGCAGCAAGCGTGAATTTTAATTTGCGTCAGGATGGACGCCCGAAGGGCGGAGACGGTTTACCGGCTCCGTTCACGACAGCCGTGTCCCTTCAGGGACGACGCCCGGAAAAGAAAGGATAATATCCATATCAGCGGCAGAATAATAAAGACCATCGCCAGCAGGAGAATGAAGAATAGTAATCAGCTAACCAAAAGACAGGAACTTCAGACAACCTCGCGCCGGAATAACGCAGGCAGCGCGTCAGCGCAGCCTGCTTATTCTGCGCCGCAGGCGCGCGGCCTTAGATACCACGAAAGGCAGGGTATTCCCCAGCCCTTCAGGCTGGCTATGCGGCATTATTCATGCCGCGCAAAAATTCGCGCATGGCACTGATACGGCGCTGATCGTCCAGCCGCTTACCAAAGTTGTTGATGTAGTACACAGGCGTATACCGCACCCTGTTTAACTGCATCGTCAGCGTATTGCCCGTGACCACCTCGGCAGGAATACCCAGCAGGGAAAGCTGAATAAACGCCATATCGGCCGCAACAGGATCGATATCGATGCAGCTACCGAACATATGCTCAGACGGGTTATAGCCCGCCTCCAGCAGATATTCCGCATACGCCACAATCATTCCCGCCGCACCGCTTGCCGGATCGCTGACGGTCACAAATCCCTCACGTCGTATCGTTTCGTCGACGTCCGGCATCAGAAGCCTCGCCAGCAGTGACTGGACGTGATACGGCGTGAAATACTGACCGTTACGGTCGTCGCCAAGCTCAAGCTCCATGAAGATCGCGCCGAGAAAGTCGTGAAATTTAGCCTCCAGCGCGCAGACCATCAGGCAGAAAAGCGTATGCAGATTGCTGATATCGCTCTCGCCGTACTTCGCGCAGATTTCACGGCTCTGCTCAATATTCTCCGGCGTTCTTATCCGCGCCATATCCAGCTCGCTGGCGGCCAGCGTGATAAAGTCGCTGAACACCTCCCAGCGGCGCAGGTTGCGGGCGGTGTCCATGAACACGGTAACAAACTGGCGGCGGGATTCCCCGATGGTCATCATCCGGTGCGGTATCGGCTGCGCGTTCACGGTGGGCAATACGGGTTTAGCGGGTGTTACTGGTGCGGCCTCTTTTGCCTGGTCAAAAAAGCGGGCAAAACTGAGTTGAGACATATTTCCTCCTTAAATGCCGCCCCGTAAGGAGCGGCTCAGTTATCAGTTAAATGCCCGCTTCAGTTCGAGCGTGCGTAACACCTGCCCCCACTCACTCCCGCGCATGGCAGGAATACGAACGGCGCGCCCCTTCTTCCGGCAGTGCGCTATGTGACGACCCAGCGCCCGCATTTCGGCGCTGATGTCGTCACGGTCGATATCACTGCGTTTAATACGCACCTGTTTTTTTACGGGTGCGTTTTCCGCCTCAAGCATCTGGACATACAGGGCGGTCGGTGTAACAATCGACGCTCTACTGAAATGATTCATAGATGTTTCCTTTTAGTTGAGGCCGGATTCATCGTTCCTAGGCGAATAAATCCGGCGGGATATGGCAGACGAAAGTCTGCCTTTTTCATTTCTGGCGCTGCTCTCCCTCCTTAACGCGTGCCAGGATCTCCGCGTGGTCAAGGTTGCTGTAGTCGCGCATCCGGTAATAACGGATACCGATCCGCGCGTAGATTTCGGTCACATTGCCGCAGACCATTTCCGCCAGCATGAAGGTTTCACACTCGCCGTTCTGACTGCTGCGCCAGTTCATCGGGTACATCAGCCCCAGCGCATCATGGAAGGCGTGAACGTCGATTTCGACGGGCGCGGTCAGATATGACTTTTCGCGGCTCAGCCAGTATTCGCGCTCGGCCTCACTGGTTGCGTAAATACCCGCTTCGGCGCAGGATTCGGTCAGATTTAAGTGCATGGTTTATCTCCTTCTGGTTAATGGCGTTGATATTTCGCCGTGGTGGTTATACTTCGAACGTGATGCCGGAAAAATGCGCCATCAGATGCAGCATGTCGGCAATGTCATCGACTTTCTGCTGAATGGCTGGCGTGGCTTTCAGGATGCGCGTTACAGCGGTTCTGAGTTCGCCCATATAGCGGTTTGCAGACTCGCCCAGCGCCGTTTTGTCCGTATTGCTCTGGTACTTCATCAGGGCTTTACTGACGTGGTTTTGCAGGGTATCAAGCTCGCTGAGCGCGCTTTTCTCCCATGCGTCGAAGCTGGAAGTGCTGTTCGTGTTACCGTTGCTCATGATGTTTCTCCGTTGTTGCTGGCGGCAGGGGATGCCGCCAGCCGATTAAGTAATCAGTAATCTGCCGCCAGCTCGTTCATCAGATCGTCACATTCACCCTGTGCGCGTTCTTCCTCCGCCAGTGTCAGCATGTAGCCTCTTTTTGCCGCTGTGCCGATAAATACAGGACGGTCTTTCAGTGGCAGTTCTGCCAGGTAATGCATAGCCATACCCAGCAGACGGGACTCATAAATCTCGTAGTGCAGGCCACACCCCCGGTTAGCCTGTATTTCCATACGGGCCAGCACCACGTCCGCGCGAATAACATCGAACGGGTTACGGGAATGGATATTGCGCACAAAGCCATCAGTACGCAGGGACGAGGTTTTCACCCATCTTTCGGTAGATTCTTTGGTGGCGGTTTTGACGTTGACGTTTTGTGTGTTCATCCTGCTTTTCCTCCTGTCTGGTGGTTAATCCATCTCTCGGTGAGTTCCCTGGCGGCAAAGGGCAAAGGAGCAACGGCGGGGCGGCAGGAGAAGGGCGGAGACAAAAGTTTTTGCGGTCCTTCGCAAAAAGTTTTGGCGGAGTGCATTTCACCCTTCGGATGACGACACGACGGTGCTACGACAAGCCCTCCGCCCGGGGACTTAACGGGAGAGGGCTCGCCAGAGGTACGGGGAGAGGATGAACACACCCGACACGGCGGAACGACGGGGCGTCAGAGGACTGTCGGCAGTTTTACCGCCGACAGGGTGAAGCGGCGCGTCCGTTTACGGACGCAGCAAGCGCAGGGGTTGACGTTGCGTCAGGATGGATGCCCGGAGGGCGGAGACGGTTTACCGGCTCCGTTCACGACAGCCGTGTCCCGTCAGGGACGACGCCCGGATATTGCCGTAACGGTGATGCCAGCCAGTTCATTAGCCAGCCCCGACAGCGTGTACCGTTTTTTATCCAGCACATCAGCCCGCAGCAGCAGGCTGTTTATCAGAAAGGTATCCAGCACCGGCATTCTGAGCAGACATTTAATCCGCTGTCCGCTGGCTGACTGAAGCAACAGCATCCAGTGGTCACAGACTTCGCCGGGGCTGGTCAGCATGAACCAGTGTCTGCCATGCGGTGGAACATACCGCAGGCTAACGTGCCATACGCCACCGTATTCAGTGTGATTCTCGGGTGAAACCACCCAGCCCTCCGGCAAAACCAACTCCCGCAGCACGGCCTGCGTCAGCACCTTACGAGAAGACCAGCCATCAGAGCGAAACTGCTCATAATCCTCCGGCGTCATGGCAACCAGCGCCGATAATGTCAGTCCTTTATTCAGAATCAGCCTCCTTTTATGGCTGCAGACCACGACTGCTCTCCGGCTCCTGCAGCCCTGAAGATTTCCAGGGGATAATAACAAAACTCACCGGTGAGACTTCCCTCGATAATAGTCCGGTCGCGCCGCAAGTTCCCGCCCGATGAGTTCATCAGCAAACAGCGGCGCAATTCTGTTAACACGACGCGCCAGATTCCGTCGGCGGATGGCCGCCTTACGCTCGTCGGTCCAGCGTCTGATCTGTCTGTCACACAGAAAATCAACGCAGACAGCATATCCGGCTCCGGCCACCCACAGTGACATCACGGACTCAGGGGCGGGCTTCCCAGCCTCCACCACTTCTGACGCCAGTTCAGGTTCACCGGGACAGGGACAGGGACGCTTCCAGCGCAGCGAGTAACGCCACTTCATACCTGACTCCGCGCGGTCAGCTTGTTGGGGACCATCCAGCGCTCCAGCTGCCTGACAGACTCAGTGCTTTCCCGCGCCAGCGCATCCGTTTCAGCCATCACCGTCCAGAAAGGCTGGCTCTCCGTCATCCAGCGCTCCACTGGCGCCAGTGACGGAAAACGCTCACTCCAGCGCCAGAACATTTCCTCCAGGTCGTACTGGCGCAGTTCAGTCCCCGACCAGCGAGCGCTCCAGCTGCTGACCGTTTCCGGCGTATGGAATGCCAGCTCAATCTCCGCCTGCCCCGCCAGCGCCTGGTACGCGCATTCCCGCTGGCACGCCTCTTTTCGGCGCTGGCGGGTGTATTTTTCAGCGCTCAGTTCATTTTGCCTGCGGCGACGCTCTGACGTCTGAAACTTCGTTTCCGGGAACAGTCTCCAGCCGTTCGACACCGACAGGGGTAGCCAGCAACATGCGCCACGGCTTTCAATCAACCGATCAATCGCCGCCAGCCAGTCCTGCTTCTTCCCCCGCAGGTTCTGTGCTGTCAGCCCCGGAGAAAACCAGCCGATATCTTTTACGGTGACACGTTTGCTGCCGTTCAGGATGCGGAAGAAAGCATGTACGTAGGCAAACTCAGCAATATGGACGCCACGCTCATATTTCTTCTCCACCTCTGCGATGGCCTGCATTGCAGCACGACGCTCATGACTCAGGGGTACCAGTGACAAACTCGCCGGGATCATTGTGCACCCTCCATAGCCAGAACACTGATAATGCTGGCCTGACTGTAGCCATCGGCATCGAGGTGCGCTGTCAGACTGAGTGTGTGAGAAATAACCTCCGGCGAATATGCAGACAGGGTGCTGATAACAGAAAACGGGCGACCGCTGGCTGGAATGAACACCACCATCCATGACGGGGTGATGTCGCCGGGACTGCATACGGCGATATGGAAGTTGCCGTGTGATGGCGTGAAGCGAATCTGTACCGGAAAAAAGCCACCGAACTCACTCCGGTATTCACCATTCATGTCCCAGTCAGCCGGGCAGGTCAGATCGCGCATGACCGCATGGGTCAGTTCGCGGCGCAAATCTTCACCCGCTTCGCGCCAGTCTTCAAATTCCTGGGGGATCATGGTTTTCAGTACGTCGGGAGTAATAATGTTTCGCATAATGGTCTCCTTATCGCCGCCCCGGGGGGCGGCGTTTCCGTTATCAGGCTGCATGTGCCGTATGGTCATCAGAGTCTGTCGCCTCACCCTCAGCGACGTCAGGTTGCGCATCAGGTGACCGCATCCAGGCAGGAACCCAGCGCGTACCGGAGAGCCATTGTTCAGCATGGCTGGCGGCATCTCCCTTCTTCATATTCCCGGCATCTGACGCAGCGCCTGACAGTCCGGCCTCTTTCAGCGCCTCCACAATCTGGTTCTTACTGAGCAGACCGAGGAAGTTTTCTGCCGTTGGCTGCCACCAGTCGCGAAGGTGGAATCCGAGCGCCGTTTCCACGCCATCGAGGTCGCTCTGTGTGGTATGTCCCATTGTCCGGGTCTGCACCCCGTCTACCGAACAGGCCGTGCAGAACACCATCAGACTCATCAGAGTCTGTCCGTCCAGCGTAAAGAAGGTGGTGTAATCCTTCTTCCAGCCTTCCGGTAACAGCGCCTCCAGGCGGGCTTTCTCCTGCATCAGGCTAAGCCATGCCTGACCACTCTTTCCGGTCGGCGCTTCGCTGGTCAGCCCACTGTGATGCACCTCAAGACGCATCACGAAGGGATGACGGGTGGTATTGCAGTAATCGAAAACACAACTGCACAGCCGCCATACCATCAGGGCCACCGCTTTTTCGGGCTGCTGTACCAGGGCGGCCTGTACTGCCAGCGTTCTTTCTGAAGACATCTTTTTGAGCAGCGGGGCGCTGATCCCCTCCGTCACATCCGGCTTGCTGCTGACCACATGGAGGGAGCCGCTACTGCCATTCTCTTCCTGCCCTTCTTTCGCCTCGTTCTGAGGCTTCTTCTGCACCCCTCGCTGGACACAAAGTTCACCGTCATACAGGCTGACCACCACGCCACAGGTTGATTTCTGCTCCTGTGTCCACGCCCGGATCGATGCCGCATGTTCAATTTCGTCAATCAGCACCTGAATCGCGGCTTCATCTTCAAACGTTTCAGTGGCCTCCTGAGTGGCGTACAGTTCATCGAGACGCTGCTGCTCGTCAGTGGTGTACTGTGCTCCCGGCTCTGGTAACAGCAGATAATGTTCGCGGTCGTCACCGTAGTTTCTCACCGCGCCCTCCCGGGCCAGTGACCATGACCACCCTTCCTGCAGTTCGATTTCCAGTGCGGCTGACTCCAGCTTCTCCTGCACCAGTCGCTCGACCAGCACACCGTCTGCCGTACCGTCCCCTTCCTGGGCGCTGAACAAATCCTCACGCACCACGCCACCTGCAGACTCATACATCTCACGCCCGATAAACACGAAGCGGGAGTGGTTCACGCCGATTTCGGTATCAGTGATAGCGCGTTTAAGCATGTGCGCGGGGGCATAGCTGTGCTGCGCCTTCACACGCTCGTAAACCTCCACCTGACGCACCGGATCGTTCTCCAGACTCAGCGCCTGACACTGCTCCACGTCGAGCTTGTTCTCTGCCAGCAGGGCGAGAAGTTCCGGGGCGAGATTCGCAAGCTTCAGCATGCGCTGGACGTGACGGGAGCTGTACCCCAGCTGGTCACCAATCTGTGCCGGGGTCTTACCCTGCTCAGACAACGTGCGGAACCCGCTGATTTGTTCTGCCGGATGCATCGCCACCCTCTGGTTGTTCTCCACCATCGAGGCGACCACCGCCAGGTCGTCGCTGACGCGCTTGACGACAACGAGATACCCGGCATCGATGCGCTGTTCACTGAGCAACAGTTGCAGTGCAGCAAGACGACGACCGCCCGCTGCAACGCCTGACAGACCATCAGGCAGCGAGTGAACCACCAGATTCTGGATCAGGCCGACCGCGAGAATGGAGTCTGCCATTTCCCTGACACTCTCAACCGGGTACGGAATAATACGGACGTTCAGCGGGGATTTGACGAGCGCCGACAGCGGCACCATCTCAATCTGAGCAGCCTCAAGTGCAGCTTTAAGGGCAGCGGCTTCAGCAGGTTTAACCGCTTTTTTGCTGGTTTTCGCGGGGGTTTTTGCTTTAGACTCGGTTACTGACATAGTTAATACTCCTTCCGGATATTGATGACTGTCCGGCCCTGCGGAGTTCGCGCTCCGGCAGGGCACCTCTTTCTTACTGCGACTTGCGGATACCGTAGTCCGCGATATAACGGTTGAGCCAGTACGTGCCGCCCGGCTCAAAGTTCCACGTGCGCCAGACCATTTCACCGTTCTGACGGACAACCAGGCGAAAATGCGAACCCTGATCGTCCTCTATTGCCACGTTGGTGTACTGCGCCGCAACGACCTCAGCCTGTTCGCGGGTAAAGGTGTCGTCGGATAAAACCGCCAGCGCCTCGCTCATGTTGCTCCTCCTTCTGAACCTGTTTTGCTTTTAAAAAACCCTCACCCGTTGAGTTGCCGGGGCCGCGGTTTTGACGTTTTGCGGGGACCTGCTGAACGCCCCCGCTGGTTGTTACCTTCACCCGTTTGAGAGCCGTTCGCCGCAGGGGCGTAAACCAGCGCGGGCGATGGCGGCTGTCCGGGGCGCGGTTTACCGCGTGCCATTTACCCTGGACAGCTGACAGCGGCTGTGCTTGTCTCAGCCCCGGCGAAAGGACTCAAAAGGGTGAAAAAACCAGGCAAGGAATGAGCAGGAACCCGCCGCAACGACGGAACGCGCGGGCGCGAAACGGCGTTGCGCCGAAGAGGCCCGGCAGCATTACCGCCGGGCTGGTGAGAGCGGCGCATCCGTTAACGGATGCCGCAAGCGTGATGTTGAACCTGCGACAGTGCGATGGAAGCCCGGCAGGGCGGAGACGGTTTACCGGCTCCGTTTACGACAGCGCCGGTTCCCGCCAGGGAAGTCGCCCACAGGCAGACACAACAGGAAGAAAAACCTACAGAACAGCGATATCAGCCAGTACGCCACCGGTATGGCCACTATTGACAACGACAACGCCAACGCCAACGCCAACGCCAACGCCAACGCAGAGATTATCAACAGAACAGGAATATCGCCGACCGGCTACAACACATCGATACTCATACTCTGACATCACCGGGACATCAGGCACTGGCGGAGATACGCGGCGCCGCAGGCGCGGCGTACTTCACCGGCAGGCAGAGCCTGCCAGGGTTTTTCGCGCGGGCTGACAGGCGGCTAAACCGCCTGCCGGGGAAAATCAGTTGCTGAAGACGTGGCCGTCATGGAATACATAGCCGCTGCTGAACAGGTCACGCAGGCATTATCGCCAGAACAGAAATATCGCCGACCCGCTGCAGCACACCAATATTCATACCCTGGCACCACATGAGCATCAGGCACTGGCGGGTAAAATCAGTTACTGAAGACATAGCCGTTATGGAACACATAGCCGCTGCTGAACAAATCCCGGGCATATGCCTCAAAATCGAAGTAGCCGCGCAGCAGCTCCGGCACCTCATTGAGCAGACCGTTATCCTCAACCATCTCCTGCGCATAGTCTTCTTCGCTTTCCGCCTCACCGCAGTACGCATCCTCAAAGGCGTCATAGTCACACTCGCCGGTATACTCCGCCCAGGCGATAAAAGCAGCCTCCCTGCCCTCTTCTTCGGCGCGTTTGTAAGCGGCGATAAAATCCCAGTCAATGGAGCTTTCAGAGACGAACTGCGACGGAATGCCTTCCCAGTCCTGGAACATAAACTCTGCGTCCCATTCATCGGCATGCAGCGCCTGACAGGCCTCGTAAAAATCCTCCCTGCCGTCAAACTCCGTCAGATCAAACCATTTGCCGAAAATGCTGCCGCAGTTGTATTTGTGATACGTACCCACATAAACAGCCGGTGTGGTGGTCGTAGTGCGCATAAAAAATCCTCCATAGTCGATGTTGTCTGAGTTCCGGCTTACGCCGTGCCGACACGACAGCCCGACAGGGAGCGAAAAATGCAGGGGCGATGCATGAAGCCGCAGCGCCGGTAAACAGCGGAGAGGGTCTGGACGGTTAGCGAGCGAATACTGAGCGAGATAACGACGGGAAGAACCGCGACAGGCATTTAAACAAACGGCGACCGGGTGAAAGCATCGACGTCAGTGAACCCTTGCATTTGCAGCGTTCGGGCTAGAGTAGAGGCACGGCGTAAGCCGCAGACCGCTCGGGACGTTACTCACCGCGAAGCCGGAACAGCGTGGAGGATGAGCCAGAAAAGCGGAGCGGCCGCGCGACATCCGAAGAAGAAAAAGCCGGAGGCTATCCCTCCGGCATCGCCTCACGCTGCCAGCAGCGCTTTCAGCACCTCTACGTCCGCCATTCCCTGACGGATACGCGCGGGTGTCGGCCCGCCCGCCTCCCATGCCAGCCCCTCCTGGTGAACCAGCTCGCGTTCTGCGTCATGCACCAGGCGCGAAAGCACCTGCGCCGGGACCATCACCTGCCGGTTAACCGCTTCACGATGGCGGGTCAGCAGATCGCACACCGACGCATCCGTGACGCCTTCCCGGCGATACACCTTCATGTCGCTGTTGCCGACCGTTTCCAGCAGGGCCGTAATCTCGTCGTCTGTTGGTCGCAGTTCCCGGCACGCGGAGTGAATCCCCTCCTCCGTCCAGACCAGCAGGGCCAGGGGTTCATCGTGGGTAAACATCCGCGCCAGTTCCTCACAAAGCGCTTCCCGGGTTCCATACATGGGTAATCTCCTCAAAATCGGGTAAGAAGGCCGGGCGGAACACCGCCCGGTCGCAGTCAGTCGTGAAAACAGTCGCTGAACGCCAGCACGCGCAGGTAAACGGTCAGATACTCCGCGTTGAGATTGCGCAGAAAATCAGCGGCCAGCGCATCAACCAGCGCGGGGCATCCGTCGTGATACTTTACTTCCAGCGCCCGGATATGCAGGCGCAGGTCGCTCATGGCGTTGGAGAGCGCGGCCAGGTCGTCACGCAGTTGTTCATGTCCCTGATAATTCATTACGCGGCCTCCGGCAGGTCGTCGTTAGCGGCCGGGTACTGCATGGCGCGCCGGACGGCGGCCAGACGCTGCTGCCCGGCCCGGTGGTACTGCTCCAGCAGTTCGATACCGATGTAGCGACGGCCAGACTGGAGGGCAGCCACGCAGGTGGAGCCACTGCCGGCAAACGGATCGAGCACAATCGCGCCGGGATGTGTGAAGGACTCAATCAGCGGTTGCAGGCTGGTTACGGGTTTTTCGGTGGGGTGATGCCGGTTGCCGCTGTATTTCCAGCCCAGTACGTCCGGAAGCGGGTTTTGCGGCAGACGTGGACGGCCTTTTGCCAGGATACAGGCGCATTCATGCCGGTAGCCGACATAAGCCGATTTTGACGAGTACGTTTTGGTAAACACCAGGTGGCCGACAACGCTGAATCCCGCATTTTTCCAGGCAGCCATAAAACGATCGACACGGTTCCAGCCGTAGAAACTCACCATCAGCGCGTCTTTTTTCAGTACGCGGTACATTTCATTACAGGCAGGTTGCAGCCATTCATCCGTTTTATCACCGGCAATGGTGCGGCCCTGACGGTCACGAAAACCAACGAGGTATGGCGGGTCAGTCAGTATGAAATCGACAGCCTTCTCAGGAATGCCAGTCATTACCTGCACACAGTCACCCAAAATCAGACGGGACATAATCATTCTCCTTATTCAAATGCGGCGCCAGTTACGCCGTGCCGATACGACAGCCGGGCGAAAAGCGGAGCAGACAAGGGCACCACCGCAAGCCGCAGCGCAGATAAAAGCAGACGCTGACTGGACGGTTTGACGGCGAAAATTGAGCCGGAGAACGACGGAAAGACAGCGGAAAATGCATTTTGAAATCACTGCGACCGGGTGAGGATGGTGGCGAAGCCTCCCTTTTCTGCACAGCGGCCCGGCTACAGTAGCGGCACGGCGTTCACAGCAGAGCGGTATGAATGAGGAGCGCAGCGACATCGTATTTTCATCGTTGCTGTCCACAATTTCAGTGGGCAATCCTGTGTATAAAATGAGGGTATTCTGCGCAGGTCGCTACCAGCACGGATGACAGCACGCCTGACAAGGATGGTTATCTTTTAACCATCCACGAAGACTTCACTTTTCCTGGTGTGGTATGTTGATGCTGACTGTAAAAAACCGGAGCGGAGAAAGATGGACAGAGAAATGCTGGCAGAGTGGATGCGGGATATTGCCCAACATATAGAAGAGGAAAGTCCACTGATTCGTGATGTCAGTGTGGATGATGCCCTTTCAGAGGAGGGGCTGGCCAGAAAGATCATCACTATCACGTTCAATGCGCCTGGTCGTGCCCCACAGCCTGAAGAAGATGTCAGCAGCATCCCCCGACATTAAAACAGCATTAAGATGTTAGCCTCGGAAATTGAGTAATTGCCTGATCAAGAGACAAGAGAGGAGCAAGACTCCGCTATACGGGTAACTCGACATGATGCAAACGCTGAATATCCGAGTATTAAATATATAATTCGCGGGTATTCCATTCATTTACAGATACGTTATCCGTTCTCTTCAGCTTCCTTTTCATCATCACGTCTGAGGTGAGCTACGCTGCGTTCCACCGTGCTGAGAGGATTGTATATCCCTCTAACTGCAGCTGTTCTGGTACTTGCTGTATGGGCGCTATACTGCCGATCAAAATCCAAAACTATTCCGCACTTCTCTGCCTGCATTCTGACAAAGCCTCTGATCATGTTTTCCCTGAACCGAAACCATCCAGGCCGGACACCATCCTTCCCGACAAGCGCATGGCACAGAATTGATCCGTGATTTTCTTTACGAAGCCGAGCAAAACGACTGTCGAAGTTCTTCTGCGTCAGAGGTTCAATGTCGAGGTACTTCATCACTTGGATATAGGAGGTAATGATGTGGTCTTTCATTCTGTTGAGGTCTGCACCTTCAGCCATCGCCCAAAGAATGTGATGCATGTGCTCATCTCGGCAGGTAGCTGCCTCATAACATGATCTGAGCGTTTCCTCAGCAGACAATACAGCCGCATCGAGCGAAGCTAGAAATAGATCACGTGTAACTGTGCTAACGACTTCATCCGCCATGTAACACTCATGAAGGAGCTTGCTGCACATGAGATGGACATAATAGGGAAATCCATCACTCAACGCGCATATACGGTCTGCGATATCATCAGGGATATTAATATCAAAATATCTAAATGCACTTTCAACGATACGCTGACGACCTGTCCAGTGTAGACGTTCAAGATCAACCTGTTCAATCTGTCTCTGACTGGACAGATGTCCACCAATCAAATCGGATACCGACTGCCCAATCCCGGTGAAGATGATACGAACGGGTACATCCCCATCGCTTAACTGCTTGAGCAAAACACCAAAGCGGGCACGCTGCTCCTCGCTACGGATCAGGTCAAATTCATCAATAACAATAACCGTGTTCTCCGAATAGCGTTCCGTCAGATAGTTCAGGGCTTCAACAGCACTGGCCATATTAACGACTGAACGAACGCGAGAAGTTTCACGCTCTTCAACTCGGGCTTCGGCTTTTAAAACAGGAATATTGAGACCAAAAGTTGCAGACGTTTTGTACCGCTCTACCGGCATGCGCATCATTCCTTGGCTAATAACCGATTCGATGACTGTTTCTAGGGTCGAGTCATGGTCACAACTGACGGTAATAGGACGGTTATCCGAAGACTGGATAAGCGAAGCGGCTGTGTGGGCGAGGGAGGTCTTACCTACTCCGCGATCGCCATAAATGAACACATGTCGGCCCGGTGAATGAAGTGCCAGTTGTATCGTCTCCAACTGCTTATCCCGCCCAAAAAGTTTTTCAGGTGTACGCACAGGCACACTGAGAGTAAGTACTTCATTGAGCCGGATGGCAAAAGTTGGTAAATCGCAACCTGCAATAGCCATGTCCATTCACTCCGAGAAGATAATTTAGGGGCTATTATACTGATTTCCTGAAAGCGAGTGCATGGCAACGCAGTGTAAATGCAGAAAGTAAATTACATAAGTAGGAACAGATGAGATACATGGATATTCATGCCTGGGAAAAGCGTGGTGATTTCAGTGTGAAAGAATTTCAAATTTCCCTTTAAAATCAAATCACTAATTATGAAATTGGCGTGGTGAAAAACATACAAAAAAAGGATGCTTTTCGGCATCCTTGTCCCTTACTTACCTGACTCTGGAAGTCTTTCCAGAATACGTTTTATTGCCTCATCAATCTCCGACTGTGCCTCAGCGGAAATACGGGAAAACTCATAAACAACAAGTCGCTTCTTTGGATCAGTTTTCTTTCTGGCAAACTGATTACGATCTGCAAATTCTCTCAGCTTCTCTGTTTGAATCGTTCTAGTTGGGAGGGCTGTTAGCAATTTGCTCTCCGACCGGATAACCGCAAGAATTTTGCTTTTATCAATTGCCGGATAATCTGGCATGGTCTTCAACCGATACTGAACTTTTTCCATCAGTTCTGTTACCGATGTTTGCTTGTTGTTTGCTTCTTCAGCCAATTTCAGTAGAAATTGATAATCCGACAACGAAATATCATTTATCACCGGGAATACTGCAATCATTTCATCTGGCACTG
The DNA here is from genome assembly GCA_000956155.1 of Cotesia vestalis. NCBI lineage: Eukaryota > Metazoa > Arthropoda > Insecta > Hymenoptera > Braconidae > Cotesia > Cotesia vestalis. The sequence continues at coordinate 22,822 of JZSA01006374.1, forward strand.
CTGCGGCCTGGAACGCACGTGTCACTTTCGCCGGAGAGAGATTTTCTTTCAACGCAATCTCTTCTTTCGTCATGCTAGCTCCATAGGTGACTTCTAGCCGTTTTCCCAGCTCGCGAAGACTATGTTCTTTTGCTGTCTGGATATCTTTCGCCAACTGCCGTGCATCAGTGAGTGATATATCATCTTTGGTTACCAGAATTTCGAATTTAACGTTATTAAAGATGCAGGCGGCACGACGTCGGGTCCCATCTAATATCTCAATTCGTCCATTTACTTCGCGTCCAATAGCCGGGAAGAATTGCTGCAGCCTTATCGTCCGGGAAATATCACTTACAGACTCGCGCGTAAGCATCGCCTGATCCCGTCCATTGACTGATGTATCAACGAACGTCTTTGATTCAATCTCACCGCTTAATACAACCGTTTTGACAAATTTGGCCTGCTTGCCAGATTTGAGTGTGAACGTTTTGACATCTCCGTCACCTTCAAGCATACGGGCGAACTCTGAATTGCTATTACCGAGAACTCGGCCACGAGCTAAAACCTTTTTCACTTAGATGCTCCCCGGATGTATTCAATGCGGTCAAAAACAGCTTTCGTAAACCGTTCTGCTTCAGTACGTGCCTTTTTCAGCGCTTCAGTACTACCTGGGTATGAAACAGGATTAGCACTAATGATCGTGTCAAAAGATTCACCACATCGTTCGAATCCATCCAAACGTGGCAGCGACGAGTCCAGAATATTACTTGCATACACTTCGCGGGCCAGGCTATGTGAAGTTTCGTGATCGCGTTTATTAGTCATTTTGGACATGAAACCGATACTCGCACTCAGGCGTGGTTCTACACCTTCTTCTTCAAGACGCTCCAGCATTTCAGGCAAACGCGTCAGGTATTTAAGGGTTGAATGGAAATCAACCTGCGCCGGTGGGGTAGGGGTCAGAAGCAAATCACTCGCCGCCAGGCCATTCAAAAGGAACGGATCAAGATGGGGGCCGGTATCAATGAAGACAAAATCATAGTCCCCTGCGATACGGTCGATGATTGTTTTCCTGAGCACTTCTGAAGGTTTAAGACCTGGCAAATGTTCTGCAACCAGAGACTCCCACTGACTCGCCACGAAGCCGTCATCAATAGAAGCAGGGATGACATCAACGCCAGGAATAATGGTGGAACGAATAACGGCTTCTCGCAATGTTTCGGTATCGAGGTCATTCAGCATTGCCTGAGCAGCTGTTTCAAGGACCGTACCAATGCTATGGGTGTGATCCAGGAACATGGTACTGGAGGCCTGTGGGTCGAGGTCTATTACAAGGATGCGAAGATCATGCCGCAGCAGGTCCTGATGTACACGCAGCGCATGTGCAAGCGTAACTGTACTGACTGTTTTTGATACACCACCTTTAAGGTTTACAACGAAAATCACGTAGGGTTCTTTATGGATATCGCGATATTTAGGTATCTGTCGGTGGGCGTAGATATCGATAACATTCTTTATCGTCAGAGCATATTGTTCAACGTTACCAATCTGCTTTTTATTAAATATATAGCCGTTTTCTTCCATTTCTTTCATGGCCAGTTCTACGATACGCCGGCTCAGCTTTGGTAGTTTTGCGACAGCGTTACGAGTATATGTCTGATGATAATCAGTCAGATTAAATTCTTTCCTTTGTTCCTCAATATCCCTACTCATAGCCTGAAGTAAAGCGCTTGCTCTAAGAGCTATGGTACCCACACTACCGTAATCGCGTTTCATTGTTGTCCCCTCAAGATGGAATCCTTGCACATTGATGGCGTAGAAGCTCACGCTATTGTACACAATAAGCAATAGCGTACAACATATAATGGTACGACATTAAATTATTGTACATTAACCCATACCTATCACGTAGATCAAAAAGACAACTGAGGCTGTACTCAAAGAAAAAACCGTGAGTCTGTTCAGAGCTTGCATCTGAGCAGGCGAGGGGTTGTGACAAGCCCGGCGGGCGCGTCAGCCTGTCACATTGGAGTATGCCCTATGTATACCATGAGGAAAGATACCGGCGAATGTTATTGTGACCCGATATATGATGCCATTAGTTACATGACGACTTAAATGTCATCAGCCTTAAGCTGGGGTGGAGTGCAGTTTTTATCAAAGGAAGGATGACAGGAAAGAAGGGCAGGGACACAACTACCGACGCAGTCCCTGAAGGGATAGGAATCGCAATTGCACTACGCGTCAATGTGAGCACAGGCGGCCTGTGGTACTATGACCCGATCATTTTTCAGAACTCGGACTGATGAAAAAGAAAAAGACTACACCCACGCCCCACGACGCCACCTTCCGGCAGTTTCTGACTCAGCCGGACATTGCCCGTGATTTTATGGAGTTACATCTGCCGGCTAAATTGCGTGCTGTCTGCGATCTCAATACACTAAAGCTGGAATCCGGCTCCTTCGTTGAAGACGATCTCCGACAATATTTCAGCGACGTCCTGTACAGTCTGAAAACAACAGCCGGCGACGGATATATTCATGTTCTGGTCGAGCATCAGTCTACGCCTGACAAACATATGGCATTCCGCCTGATACGCTATGCCGTGGCCGCCATGCAGCGCCACCTGGTCGCGGGCCATAAAAAACTGCCTCTGGTGATACCGGTGCTGTTCTACACGGGTAAACGCAGCCCGTATCCGTACTCCATCCGCTGGCTGGATGAGTTTGAAGATCCAGTGCTGGCAGGCGAGCTCTACAGCAGTGCATTTCCACTGGTTGACGTTACCGTGATCCCGGATGATGAAATCGCGGGTCATCGCAGTATGGCTGCCCTGACATTGCTTCAGAAACATATTCACCAGCGGGATCTGGCTGAGCTGGTTGACCGCCTGGCGCCTATTTTACTGGCCGGATACCTGTCTTCATCACAGGTGATATCGCTGGTACACTATATAGTACAGGCAGGCGAAACATCCGACGCCGAAGCCTTTGTACGCGAACTGGCACAGCGTGTGCCGCAACACGGAGACGCACTCATGACCATCGCACAACAACTTGAACAGAAGGGTATCGAGAAGGGCCTCCAGCAGGGAATCAAGCTCGGTGAAGAGCGTGGTATTGAAAAAGGCCGCAACGAAGGCAAACTGGAAGTAGCCCGGACCATGCTGCAGAACGGCATTGACCGCAATACCGTCATGAAAATGACCGGCCTGACCGAAGACGATCTGGCGCAGATCCGTCACTGAGTATTCTTTTCTGACATTCCCTTTACTGTCAGGCAGTCGGAATTATCTCTCCCACTGCGGTCTATCCCGAACGCCGGGGCTGTTCAGAACTTGTTTCTGCGCAGCCCCGGCGTTGGACAAGCCCCCGGCGCGTCAGCCTGTTAAATTAAGCCCGACCTTTCAGCATCGCCACCGCCTCAGCGCCCGGCATCTGAAACTGCACCCGGTGGCGTGCCGCCACGTCCAGCGCAAACACCTTCGTATACACTTCCGTCGAGCTGACCGACTTATGCCCCATCAGGCTTTGCAGGACTTTCAGCGGGATGCCGGCATACAGCATGTGCATGGCGTAGGAATGGCGAAACGTGTGCGGTGTCACCGGTACCGAGAACGTCACGCCGTCAGCCGCCGCCGCTGACACGGCTTCGTTAAGCCAGGTGCGGACCGTGCGGTCCGTGATCTCCCAGATACGCGCCTTCTCCGTTCTGCCGCTTCGTTTATTGCGGCGCTCCAGCGGAATTTTCAGCGTGGCCACCATCATCTCCAGCTGGCCGACGAACTGGTGATCGGAAAGCGGAACCAGGCGGTGTGGCTGACTACCGACAGGTGCACGACCGGATGTTCTGGCCGCTTTCTCCGCGCGCTGCTTAAGGGTGGCCAGTTGCACGAACGGGTAAGGTGAAGCCAGCGAAAAATCTCCTCGCGTCAGCGCCAGCGCCTCATTAATACGCGCACCGGTGTTCCACAGGGTGGCCAGCAGCATCTTACGGTGCAGGTCGGGCACGTAGTGGAGCAGAGCGCTCACTTCAGGCGCCAGCAGGTATTTCGGCAGTTCGTCCTGAACGAGCGCCATCTGACGCAGGGCCAGTGCGGCAGGGTAGTCGATGGCCACCGGCAGCTGCGCGGCCGAAAAAGAAACGCCCTGGCCTGGGATTGCCGGTATCATTGCTTGTTGTCCCTGCCGGACAGGTATTGCTCAGTAAGTCGTGCCAGTGCTTTCTGCGCGTAATCCTCGCCCGGGAGCACACTGATTTCTCCCCGGCGTTCCATCCCGGCGCCGGTGGCGCTCAGCGTCGTCATCACCGGCAGCAGCCGGAGAAGCTGCCGGGCATGTCCGCACTCTGTGCGGATACGATCGGCAAACGCATCCTCATCGCGTGAATATGCCCCGGGCGCCGGCCGTTCCCTGCCGTCCTTTTCTGACTGCAGCTGCTGACACAGTTTCAGCAGGCCAATAATGTCATCGGCGGCTTCATTTGCATGCAGATCGTTCAGATAATGCGGTTTCATTGATTATGCTTTCTCATCAGAGTGAGGTGATTAATGGCTGTTGTTGACACAGTCAGAAACTGACTCCGCTATCGTGATTATTGTCCGTGGTTCTACTGGCGCTCCGGTTTAAATCTGCTCTCACCAGCTCCTGCGCATAAACCATCTCCATATTCCGGCGTCTTCTCTTTTGCAGCGTCCAGACCTTTATGAGAGCCTTCCTGGCCGGCCAGATAGCATCATCCGAACGGGTCTGGACAAAACCAGCCAGTTTACGCAGGCTGCGGACAAGAACGAGAGCTCTGACTCCAAGACGGGTGTATTCGTAGCAGCGGGTGATAGTCGCATCCTCAAAATAAGGAGGAGCACGGTAGCCGGTGGTGATTGCCCTGTCAGAGGCCTGCTTGATTATCGGGAGCTCACGTACCCTGTACATCAGTCTGGCCGGAAGGACACGCCAGTCACCTTTGACATCAGAGAAATCAATCTCAGGAAGTTCAACCTCTGCCCCGGAAAGACTGTACCTGTTTTCATAAGCTCCGTGCGTCGCTATGGTGGCGCATTTTTCTGCGAACTTTTCCAGAGTGAATATCAGTTCAGTCGCAATAAAATGCCGCTCCCGTTTCAGTTTATCCTCTGACGTCAGCTTCTCTCGACGCTGTGTGAAAAGATGCGTCAACCAGATGCCAGTAAGCGCAATGCCCCCGGTCAGCAGGCCAGTAACAAGCCCAGTTGCTATGTTTCCCCAGATCCCCGCCCCCTGGTTGATTATCTGTACGGTAGCCGGATGGGATGCAACAGGTACTAAGTTATCGGCAGCGGCCTGAATATCAGCCATTATTCATTTACCTCTTTATATTTCTGAGAAATTCCGCCTTCGAGAGTTCATGGTCATTCGTTAGCCAGGACGGGACCATCACCTTTATGGACAAACAACTCCAGCGTGTCTTTCATTTCTGCCAGGTTATGAGCGCCTGCAGGAACAGGCCCTCCTGGTAAAACAGGATCGTCGTATCCGTATATCGTTGTCCATTTACCGTCACTGTTGCGTTGCCCGATTAAACGGCAGGCTGCTGATAGAAAATATCTGGGTGAAAAGATGAGTTCCTCTCCGGCACGAATATCACCTTTATACCAGAGGTTGTCATCAGGATGACCCGCAGCGTTTAATTCAGTAATTAAATCCCACATGCTGTCGAATTTTTGTGGTGACTTTCTGTTTGGATTCATTAGCACCCTCCTTCTTCATTATGAAATATTCCCGTTCCGTAATTATACCCCCGCTGCAGTCATCCCTTCGTGTTCGCATTATCACTTAATGAAACATTCATGCAGGCGATAATAATCAGCCATATAACCACCCTATTAAATTACCGGAGAGCAGTTTCCGGCAGATCCGAATTTCTGGCATATCACAACTTTCCGGAAGTTTACCACGGTGGGGGAATAAGCAAAGCGGCAATATCTGCCGCTGAGCAGCAGCTCACGGGGCAGGGAAGGAACACAACATATAGAAGAAAATGCAGCTGACGGAGTGGCACATGTTGTGTTTCCGCGCTGCTGCGCGGCGGGGCGGGGGGTTAAGATCCGGAACAACCTTTTTTCGGATCTGCGGTGGAGAGAACAAGGATTATTGCCGGAGAGTCACTAAAAACAGCGGATTGTTGTGAACTGGGGATTATTGCCTGAGGAGCAAAATTCATGACCGCGTGAGCATTTAATAGCAACAAACAGGCCAGGTAAACTTTTTTCAGTCCTTTTTCATTAACCGGCCTTAAAGGCCGCGTCAGATTTCCTAAATACAGTTTTACATAAGGAACATCGTATGACTGTATTTCTCATGGCCGTTGTCTATGGCCTCTTAAAAACTGGCTCTCTCATTGCCCTATTTGTTGGTGCCTATAAAGGCTGGACCTTGTTCTGGAAGAACTATGACCGTCTGCCCCATATTTACCGCTCACAATGGCGATACCAGAGACGATTCATTCTCAGACGCATCCGGAAGCGGATTTTCAGCCACTGATAATGTTATCGAGCGGCATCCCCAGTCCGGCCAGCCAGCACAGGCAGCACCAGGTGGTGAACACCATCCGGGTCTGGCCGGTTTTCCACTTGCGGATGGTGCGTTCATCCACATCCAGCCGGTTGGCCAGCCGGATATCAGTCAGGGGGATCAGCCCACGGACGACTGCGATATCGTCCACCGTGGGTGGCTTCCAGTTTTCTCCACTGACCAGCGTATAGCCGTTAAACTCTCCGGCCTCGATCAGCTCCCGGATGTACTGTTTATTATCAGTATTCATAATGAATCAGCCTGCGCTGGCTGCCACAGAACAGGATTTTCTGGCGTATGATAATAGTCAGGATCCTGGTCCTGCTTATCCAGATATTCATTAAGCTTGCTTAGCTCATAGGCTGAATAAAAAGTACTGGAAGAGCCAACATTATACATATCGATTGTTGTCATTACATTGTCAATGTAATCAAACGAGACCTTGAAAAAGTTTAGGCTCTGGTCTTGGCTGCATTTTAGCTGCTCGGGGCGAGGAGAAAAAACGTCTATTCGCGGATTGAAATATGATGCAACGCCGGTAATAAAGCTGAGAGTAAAGTTATGGGATAAAGGAAGATAAATTCTGTTTTCATCTTTATAAAGACAAAAGATATTGGGTGCTATTGCGAATGCCGGTCTGGGTTCAGTGCTGTCGAAATCATGACCTGTATGAATAACCTCAATGGTATGGATACCAGCAAAAATCTTGTTTCTTAATATATTGATTTTGTCATATAGAGTTGGTTTATTCAGAATTGATAAAAGTCCAAACAAAACAAACAGCGCTCTGCTTTTATCTTCTTCGGAAGAAACTGAATTAGCAACGCGCAAAATTTTGAGATAGAAATGATCGTCCATTAACTCAGGATTTGTGTGAGGCAACTGATTTATCGAATGGATGTATTCTGATAAGTGATCCTGTATATCTGCATGGAACTGTTCAAGCATTTCATGCTTGTACGGATTTTTATTTTGTGGATTGTGCAGATTGAGCATTAACTGCATCACCGCAAAACTGGCGAGTTTCTCTACCGGAAAATCTTCCGGCTGCGTGTGACGAAGGCGTGAGAAATTGTGCTCATGAATGATATCGTTCACGATCCCGGCGGTCAGGCGTTCGTAGACACCCAGTTCGTCTTCAATATCGAAAGGCTGCCCTGTCTCAGCATCAATAAGACGAAAGCAGTTTTTCGATACTGCCACACTGGATATTGGCAGAGGTTGCGTGTGAAGAACGTTTTCTTTATCAGGCGTCATATACACGGTGTGACACCATACTCGCTGCTTTTCTTTTGCAGACAGGGCTGTGTCATCGCTGCGAAAGTTGCGTAGCACCCACTGTGAAAGTACATGCTGATTTTTTGTGTAGTCCATAACATTTCTCTCTGATTAAACAGGTATACCGCATCAGAAGTCGAATTCTGTTGCCTCATCGTGACCTGCAAGTCTGACGGGTTCGGGAACATGTTTACGGCGAACGATTTTTTCCGGATAGCTGAGGAAATGCTTTTCAAAAACCCGGATAAGAGCGTCATTCCAGGTCGCCTTTATTCTTATCCGGACCTCATGCGGCTCTATGACGGTTATATTATAACGCTGGTTAGTTGAGTTATTTTCTTGAAACTTACGAAGAGACTCTCTGGAATCATCGCCGAGTTTACCAGTAGTCCATAACTCAACATTAATTTCAGCATTGGGGTATTCCCTTTTGGCATAATCGAAGAATACCGGCACCTGTTTACCAATCCATCTTTTCACATCTTCATGTTTCACTGTCGAATAGGGCTTATAACCCTTGCATTCAATAAAGGTGATTTTTGCATTTCCCTGTCGGCTCAGGACATCGCATTCTGCAGTCCCCTTCCTCTCTGACTTACATATTTTACCAACCTCAACATCATTACTGTTTATGCGCACGGTCTCAGCGACAATATATTCAAATAAATCCCCCTGAAGCTGACTGGTTACTCCGGCAATACTCTCAAGCTTGGACATGATGTCATCTATTGCGGCTATATTATCACTTAAGCTGAGCGTTATTGAACCAACCAGATCCCGTAACTGAAAGAGTGCATCAGCAAAGTCTTTTCCGAACAGATTCTCCGGTGTCGCGGGTATTATCCCGGCACGCTTCATTTCCAGAAAAGCTTCTTCGCTGTATTCGTCGGCAACAAACATAAACAGGCATCTTGGGCTGTTCCTGAGGCTGTTTATTGAACGACATTTTGTAATAAAGGGCTGGAGGTGCACAAGACTGAGCTTACAGCCCAGAAGCATATCGCAGACAAAGAAACCAGGCCGAATTTCCCCTGACCGGGAGAACTGCAGAAGAGGATTAAGATAGGATGCAGCAGTAACGTCAAAATCAAAATTTGCCACACAGGGCGCCTGATCTGAATCGAGTTCTTCCCGTGTGCGCAGCGTGTCGTAACTGATGATACCGTTATGTCGGACCCACTGACTCAGGGATTTCATCAGAACGGACTCTGTAAGCAGCCTGGCTTTGAGGGGATGGAGCGCGCGCTGATACCCGTTATCATTTTTTTCTGTCAGGGCCACACACTCCCCCAGACCGGGTAACGTAACGAACCTGACCATTTTGTACTGAAGCAGACCGTCCAGAACTGACTTCCATGATAATCTGTTTTTCATTGCTACCGGTGAACCGCAGGCAGAAGGAAAATGCCTGACCGGCAGGATCCCCCCGCGAGCCCGGAGGCAACTCAGGGCAAGACCGTAGGCCGACCCGGTATCAAGGAGGGCTGTATTGAGACTGGACCAGAAGCGCCCGGTACCATACTGCTGCTTCAGATAAATAAATCGTTCGCGCTTGGGGAAAAGCTTGTCAACACAGTGGATCTGCCCTGCAGAAGCCGCCCGGGAAATCTGTTTGCGCGCGGTATCACGATTAACTCCCTGGGTTTTCTGCATTTCCTCTACAAGTACAGAGCTAAGGCAAGGACCGGTTTTGCGTAACGAAGTAACTATAAGTGATGTCATCTTTTGCTCGCTTGTCACACTGCGTATTTAATAATAACAATACACTTGAGCTGCTAAACAACAAAGCCTGTGTTTTAGTTAAATAATTACAGTAACTTAAAAGGCATATATAAGGCTGTTTAGATTATCTGTCACAAACCAGTTTTTCCTGAAGGAAACACTGTTACTTACAAACGTAGTATGGATGACAGGTACAAGCTAAAAGATTCAGCCATCAAGCTCATGCAACTTCGTGAATTCAACGTTCACAATTTCATCGAGACAAACAGATATACCATGTCGATCAATACCGAACACTGCACCGCTATCCGGCGGCAATTCTCTAACGGACGTGTATGCGTAACTCAGCGCGGCTTCAAATGCACCTTTTTCATACTCAATATCTGCCCTGAAACAGACGATGCAGGGTTTCAGTACCTTAAGATAATGTTCTGTAAGATCCTGCCCATACTTTTTCTGGTAAGCATTGCAGACATCCTCTACCAGCTCCGGTAGCCGCAGATAATCGTGCTGCCAGAGTTTGCGGGCATGAAAATGAACCTCCTGTACAAGGTGCCCGTATGGCCCCCAGTGCATTTCGTTTCTGGTGCGCGTCCGGAAGAGAGTATCAGGTACGCCAGCATGAAAATTCCACGCCTGCAATCTCTCTTTGACCACAGCGTCTGGTGCGAGATTTACCAGCATATCCATCACCAGTGACTCAGTCTGGTTCAGCGGAAGTAAACCACTGTCAAAAGTATTGTCAGCTGAAGTGCGGGTACCGTGAAACCAGTATGCGGTGGTGAACTTGCCCGGAGAACCCAGCTCCCTACATACGTACTCTCTCAGATATTGTTGCGAGTCGATCATGATGGAATGATCCGTCTCGTAAATCTGTTGAACTGCGCGCAGTCTGCGATCTCAGCACGCTGAAGCTGGAATCCGGCTCGTTCGTTGAGGATGATCTACGCCAGTATTTCAGCGACGTTCTCTACAGCCTGAAAACCACAGCAGGTGACGGGTACATACATGTCCTCGTGGAACACCAGTCAACGCCGGACAAACATATGGCTTTCCGCCTGATACGCTATGCGGTGGCCGCCATGCAGCGCCACCTGGAGGCAGGGCATAAAAAGTTGCCACTGGTGATACCGGTGCTGTTCTATACGGGTAAGCGCAGCCCGTATCCGTACTCTACCCGCTGGCTGGATGAATTTGACGATCCCGGGCTGGCAGGCAAACTATACAGCAGCGCTTTCCCGCTGGTTGACGTTACGGTCATTCCTGATGATGAAATCGCCGGGCATCGCAGCATGGCTGCCCTGACCTTACTGCAGAAACATATTCACCAGCGCGACCTGGCAGAACTGGTTGACCGGCTGGCGCCCATTTTGCTGGCCGGATATCTGTCTTCATCGCAGGTGATATCGCTGGTACACTATATAGTGCAGGCAGGCGAAACATCGGACGCCGAAGCCTTTGTACGCGAACTGGCACAGCGTGTGCCGCAACACGGAGACGCACTTATGACCATCGCACAACAACTCGAACAGAAGGGTATTGAGAAAGGTATCCAGCTTGGAAAACAGGAAGGTCGTTCAGAAGGGGAGCGCGAAGCGACTTTGAAAATAGCCCGTACCATGCTCCAGAACGGCATTGACCGCAATACCGTCATGAAAATGACCGGTCTGACCGAAGACGACCTGGCGCAGATCCGCCACTAATCACCCTTGCCTGGCACTCCCTGTCTGGCCATCAGCGAATACTGGTGGGGCAGGGAGGCACCAGACTCAGGCTCTGCCTTCCAGCCACAGCGATTTAACAGCTTCATTACCCCCGCTACGTTCCCAGTCAGACGCGCTGTCAGCGGATTTATTTGTCGGCCGCTGTCGTCAAAAGCGACATCGAGGTTGGCCCGAGAGAGATAAATGCCGTTCACGCCCGCACTGAGCGCCACAGCATTCCGGCCGGACCATTCCCGATCGCTCAGCAGACGGTAATTCCAGTGCATATCTTTCGCTGTTTCCAGCGCATAGGTCAACCGGAACAGATCGTTCTGTTCAGTCAACTCGCCGGTGCAGGAGCGCCAGAGGTAATTCAGCTTGCTGGCCAGCTTCGCGCTGACGCCCAGCTGGCGTCCCTGTTTCAGAAGCCACTCGATATCGGGGGCAACATCACGCGAAAACCGGCGTTGCTTCAGCGCAGTCGCAAGCCATCGGGTGAGAAAGAGGTTTTCCTGTGCCGACGAGAGAACGCCACCATCCTGTCTGGCCAGCGCAAGTGCCACCAGGGCGCACCATGCAAGATGGCCCGATTTATCTGTCAGCGTCAAGCAGGTCTACTCCCTGTATCAAAATTCGTTATTCGAGGCAGCTGGCGTCGGTATTAATCCGGGCCATAGCATGCTTCCGTCAGAATAATAACCGATCGACACTGAAATTTTAAACTCAGGCGGGATTAGGGTCCTTCCAGAGATATTGTTTCAGCCGTTTGTATCGCCAGCAGATTCAGTTGTTTACCGAAATCCGGAAAGCCTGCGGCTGAAAGTACCTCAGCAACAGCACTGGCTCTGGGATGGCCACGTTCAAGCCAGACCAGTTTGAGAGCAACTCCTGACTTATCCGTATCATGCATGTGACGCGGCAAACCGGAATTACCAAACGGGCATTCAAAGGCATTCATGGCGTCGAAGAAGCTGCCGTAAATTTCGTCGGCTGGAATAGCAAACAGATGCCATTGCTGACGTATAGCGGAGATCATCGGCACATTTACACCATAGCGACAGAGTCGGCCTGTAAGCGGAACCGCAGTGCCCAGGCGGCATGCCTGGCGGGCAGCGCCAAAATGGTGTGAGCCACCGTCGTAGGTAATTCAGCTTGCTGGCCAGCTTCGCGCTGACGCCCAGCTGGCGTCCCTGTTTCAGAAGCCACTCGATATCGGGGGCAACATCACGCGAAAACCGGCGTTGCTTCAGCGCAGTCGCAAGCCATCGGGTGAGAAAGAGGTTTTCCTGTGCCGACGAGAGAACGCCACCATCCTGTCTGGCCAGCGCAAGTGCCACCAGGGCGCACCATGCAAGATGGCCCGATTTATCTGTCAGCGTCAAGCAGGTCTACTCCCTGTATCAAAATTCGTTATTCGAGGCAGCTGGCGTCGGTATTAATCCGGGCCATAGCATGCTTCCGTCAGAATAATAACCGATCGACACTGAAATTTTAAACTCAGGCGGGATTAGGGTCCTTCCAGAGATATTGTTTCAGCCGTTTGTATCGCCAGCAGATTCAGTTGTTTACCGAAATCCGGAAAGCCTGCGGCTGAAAGTACCTCAGCAACAGCACTGGCTCTGGGATGGCCACGTTCAAGCCAGACCAGTTTGAGAGCAACTCCTGACTTATCCGTATCATGCATGTGACGCGGCAAACCGGAATTACCAAACGGGCATTCAAAGGCATTCATGGCGTCGAAGAAGCTGCCGTAAATTTCGTCGGCTGGAATAGCAAACAGATGCCATTGCTGACGTATAGCGGAGATCATCGGCACATTTACACCATAGCGACAGAGTCGGCCTGTAAGCGGAACCGCAGTGCCCAGGCGGCATGCCTGGCGGGCAGCGCCAAAATGGTGTGAGCCACCGTCGTTCAGCCAGTAGAGCCTCCGCGCTGCCCACGGATATTCAGCAAACAGCATTCGGTCGAGCCGTAACTCCCAGTGACGCATATTTTTTCGCAGGTGCTCTTCAGTCACAGGTTCAGCCAGCTCACGGCATCTCAGTACAGGAAACTCATCGATGTCCCGGATATCGTGTTCCATAGATTTCGAGGCTGAAATCCCCCGAATATCTGTGATGTCGCATGAAAAATGAGGGATATTTTCTTTGCTAATCAGTTGCTGAACCTCAGGAACAGCAAGTGAATGGCTTTTGAGCCGGCGCTGGTAGCCCGGTTTGCGGTAGTCGATCGTCCAGGGACGGGAATGAAATGATGACAGAGAAAAAGACATCCAGTCCTGCCAGTAGACCACAGACCGTGTCCAGAACTGACTTTTCTCGCAGATTCAGGTGATGCCCTGGTGAACAGACCTGTGATAGCCGACATAAAATGGCCAAACTCGCTCATCGTCAGTCGGTCGCTGTTCGTCAGGATCTCATTACTGAATCCCGGTATGATTGTCTCATTCCCGGCTTCATCCCTGACCTGAAAGGCGCTGCGTGTGTTGATTTGTCCACGCCCAAGCATATATGCGACGACATCAAGAGAATCCTTGAGAACAAAATCGGCCTTAACTTTCGCCGCGAGAACAGAGACAGCCTGAACCTCAATTTCTGTTCTGACAGAGGGCACATCTTTATCGCTGGTAAAATGAAAATACCGGCATCCGTTGAATAAGATAGGCTCTCCGGTCTGTTGTAACATGTCATGGAATTTTTCATTTTCCATGGTAATGCTGACAATATACTGTTGCGATCTGACATTCACCTTTTCTGCCCAGGACCTGAAACGGACGTCAAAGGTTTGTCTGTCATTCATCAGGATACGTGAATACAGTAATGAACATTCCGTCAGCGGCATTCCCAGGGTAAGAAGAAAACTCATGATGTTATTACAGAGCGACGTTATACAGGCATAATCACTGTCAGACGGGAATTCCCCCTTGCTGATTTCAGCCTCCAGGCGCTCCAGACTTGCCGGTAAATAATGCGCTTCCAGGGTCAGTTTTAACTGAGTGAATAAACTCTCCATCAGTCCCTGGTGTTTTTCCACCGGGCTACGTTCTTTATCCGACCAGGCGTTTTTAATATCCAGCATATCTTTAAGCTGATTGGGTATGCTTTCAAAACGGTCATCAGATAAAACAACATCTTCTTTCAGCAGTTCAAGCAGCTCCTGTGCTGCTCTTTTGCGTTTATCCTGCCCTTTAAATTTATTACCCTGCGGAAACAGTGAAAGGAGCTCATTAATCGCATTGAGGATGTTATTGAATCCGACCCTGTCAGTATCCGTGCTTTCTTTATGCGCAAGACTTCCCCAGCATTCAATGAAAAATAACTGACGTGGGGAAAGGCCGTTACGTCTCAGGCGAACATCAATCCTCATGCTGTTGCGTCCTTTCTGTGTAGTGTTATAATTACCGTATATTAGCGCATTTGAATACGTTGCAGAACCTGCGGCGTATCGTACCGAAAAAAACGGCTCTCTCCTGCTTGACTGTGGTTTTGTCCCGGACTGGTTAGGGCCATACCTTTCAAAAACCGCCTCTGAAGGCGGTTTTTTTTTCGCCTGAACGCATTCATTCCCGTCGATGTAACGAAACAGGCAGAGTGTTTCACTGCCCAGCCTCTGGCAACTTTTCGCGTCCGGCCCGCGCCCTGTCCGGTTCCACGGCAGAACAGAGCATTTTTTCTCCGACTCTCCCGGCACCTGGCTGAAAATACCCAGGTATCAGAACACGAATATTTCGATTTTTGTTACCTCATGGAAACGGCTGCGGCGAATTATTCCCGTGGCATACGGGCTATGGAGGTGTCAGAATAAGGATGAAAATCGGGATTACGCTACGCGAATAATTTATAACTGGCAGGGGTATTACCCGACAGAATTTGCACAGCGCACCTGTGTAATACAAATGAATTACACAAAAACTGGTACCTGACCCCCCACCCCGGGATACCCACGTTGTTGTTCCTGCCGGGCCGTGGTTTTTTTATTCAGCAACAGGAGTGCAGCATGGAGGTTAACATCAGCCAGGAAGACCTGTTCGGCGACAGCATCAGAGAGATGCGGGAGCGGGATAAAGCGTTTTTACCCAGACCCGAATGGTTCTCCAGGATTGAGACTGACCTGGACACCTTTATGCAGACTTATATGACGAAGTATCCCTTTACGTCCTTTGAGGCGATCCCCGGGGACGAGTCGGGCCTCACGTTCCCGGCTTTTGAGGACCTGCAGTTTTATCTGCCGCAGCCGCTTCGCCATCTGCCGACGAAGATTGTTGAGGTCGACGGACTGGCCTTTCTCAGCGTTCTTGGTGACGGTGCATTCTGCATCGACCCGCGACGGTGGCACAGGATCAAAACCTACATCGCGAAAGGCACTGTTGAATACCCGCAGGTTTCAGTCACACACTCTGGCGTATCGGACGGCCGCCATCGCACGTTGTTGCTGATGCAGCTGTACAACCGCAGAACAATCCCGGTCGTCGTCCCAGAAAGCCATTACGGGACGTTTATGGCTGAGGCGAAAAACATGGGTGCGATTTAACTGGTCTGAGTGAGTGTTTATGTAATTCATTGGAATTACATTTGTATTTTAAATGTATTACATCAAATAAAAGGGGGGAGGGAAGAATGCTGATGACAGCGGGCGACAGCCCTGTCCCTGCGACAAACTATGAAACAGCCATCGCGCTGCGTGGTATGGCGCTGCTGCAGCCCTATCTCCCTAAATATCTGCTGGCGCCCGAAGTTGCCGTATTACTGCATTATCTGCCGGATGAGCGCCAGCGCATGCTCTTTGCCACGCTGTGGAACACCGGAGCACGTATTACTGAAGCCCTGACCATCACACCCGAGGATTTGCAACTTGATGGTCCACGCCCCTGCATCCGGTTACGCACACTGAAACAACGTCAGCGGGGAAGGGGACGACCGTCAGCGGATGAGAAGATAGCCCGGATAGTGCCGCTGCTCGATGCCGCATATGTCGATCAGCTTCGCCGCTATCTGGCCACGTTCAGAACCGGCCGTCGTCGCCCCTTGTTTGCCGTCAGCAGGAAAACAGCCTGGCTGTGGATGCAACAGGCGATCGACAGAGCCCGGGAGGAGGGGATTGAATTTGCACTCCCGGCCATCAATCCAAAGACGCTGCGGCACAGTTTTGCCATGCATCTGTTTTTCAACCACGTGCCGCCGAAAGTCGTCCAGGCCTATATGGGGCATGAACGCTATGAAAGCACGGAGGTGTATCTGAAGGTTTTTGCACTGGACGTTGCACCACAGCTGGGTGTCACATTTTCGCTGGATCACCGCGATTACAGCCATCTTCTGACACGAAAATAGACTACTTATGTATTACATAAGTCATTCATTTAGTGTTCTGCCGTCAAAAAAGGGTGGTGGCCATTACTTGCTGGTTAGAAAAAAATGCACCACACTTGTAATTACACTTGTAGTACACGTATAATAACTGTACACGATATAACCGGAGTACGAGCAATGAGCACAATTCAAATCCGCGTTGATGACGAACTGAAAAAAGACGCCTATCAGGCCTTTGAAAAACTGAATCTGTCGCCTTCGGACGCACTTCGTCTGTTCCTGCGGTATGTTGCAGAGAACGAAAAACTCCCCTTTGCTGAAGTCTCAGTGATGGTGAGCGAAGATGATGAAGACGCTGATATTCTGGCAGTTGTTCGGGAAAGACTGAAAAATCCGGCAAGACGGATCAGGGTTAACGTTGATGACCTTTAATGTTGAATTTGACGAAAGGGCGTTTAAGGAATGGAATAAGCTCGAAAAGACGATCCGTGAGCAATTCAAAAAGAAGCTAAAAAAGCTTCAGCAAAACCCTTATGTGGAATCAGCCCGACTGCATGGTGATCTGGCTGGCTGCTTTAAAATAAAGCTGAGAGCATCTGGTTTTCGTTTGATTTACAAGGTTATCGATGACGAGATTGTTATATGGGTGGTCGCAGTAGGTAAACGGGAAGACGAAAAAGCCTATGAAACGGCCCGAAAGCGTCTTTTATAAAAGAAATACAAACGTATTGCATTTGTATTCAAGATATCAATAAAAATAACTATGAACCGGGTTGATATCGTTCTGAACCGCCCCGGTAATCCTGGAGACTAAACTCCCTGAGAGAGAGGTAACAGGATGACTAAAAATACTCGCTTTTCCCCTGAGGTTCGTCAGCGGGCTGTCCGCATGGTTCTGGAAAGCCAGAATGAATACGACTCCCAATGGGCAGCCCTCAGCTCCATTGCCCCGAAAATTGGCTGTACGCCGGAGACCCTGCGCGTCTGGCTTCGTCAGCATGAGCGGGATACCGGTGGCGGCGATGGCGGACTCACCACCACTGAACGCCAGCGACTGAAGGAGCTGGAACGCGAAAATCGCGAGCTGCGCCGCGGCAACGATATCCTGCGTCAGGCTTCCGCTTATTTTGCGAAGGCGGAGTTCGACCGCCTCTGGAAAAAATAGTGCCCCTAGTGGATTCCCTGCGTGATGAGCACGGGGTCGGACCGGTATGCCACGAGCTGGATATCGCCCCGTCGACTTATTACCGGCATCAGCAGCATCCGGACAGGCGCAGTCAGCGGGCACAGCGCGATGACTTTCTGAAAACAGAGATACAGCGTGTGTACGATGAAAACCACAGTGTGTATGGCATCCGCAAAGTCTGGCGTCAGTTACTGCGGGAAAACATCAGCGTGGCCAGATGTACGGTGTCCCGCCTGATGAAAGCCATGGGGCTTGCCGGGGTACTTCGGGGCAAAAAGGTCCGGACCACCTTCAGCCGGAAAGATGCCGCCGCAGGTGACAGGGTGAACCGCCAGTTCGTGGCAGAACGGCCAGACCAGCTGTGGGTGGCAGACTTCACGTACGTCAGCACCTGGCAGGGCTTTGCTTACGTGGCGTTCATCATCGATGTGTTCGCGGGTCGTATCGTGGGCTGGCGGGTGTCGTCATCAATGGAAACGACATTCGTACTGGACGCGCTGGAGCAGGCGTTGTGGGCCCGCTGCCCCAGGGGAACTATCCATCACTCAGATAAAGGCTCGCAGTATGTGTCGCTGGCGTACACGCAGCGGCTGAAGGATGCAGGGCTGCTGGCATCAACAGGCAGCACAGGCGACTCATACGACAACGCGATGGCAGAGAGCATCAACGGTCTTTATAAAGCGGAGGTGATACACCGTAAGAGCTGGAAAAGCCGCACCGAAGTGGAACTGGCCACGCTGGCATGGGTGGACTGGTACAACAATCGCCGGCTGCTGGAAAGGCTGGGGCATATCCCACCGGCAGAAGCCGAACGGGCATATTATGCTTCCATCGGGAATAAGGTTCTGGCAGCCTGAGTTCCCAACTAAAATACTCTCCCGAAAAACCGGGGCGGTTCATTTCATACCCTGGCCCTGGTGGATATATTCGATTACATTGGAGTGTTCTACAGCCGGGCCCGGTGCCATAGTTATCTCGGCGGCATCAGTCCGCAGGCCTTCGAACAGTTTTCTACGGACATGAGACCAGTCCACTTCCCCTCAACGCAGACAGGGCCAAAAAACAATCAATATTTATTCTCTTTTAAATTAAAGTTAAAGGGTATTAGCTCTAACATTTTTCTCCATAAACTCCTTTTCTTGGTCACACACAAAACCGTCACCTCATCAGTTTTTACCCCTGAAAGTCTGTAGCCAAGTTTAGGGTGACTAATAATGATAGACTTATTATTATCATCCAGTTTCACTCTAAGTTTCCTGATTATTTGCGCTATACTTAGAGATGATGCATATGTGCCTTTCCATGCATGCTCTCTCAATTCATCATAGGTTACAGTGTCAGGCGCTCGCATGCATAACAAAAAAAGAACATCAGATTCTTTTTTTGTTAGGAATGTTTTTTTTTCTGAAGATACGATTTGTCGGTGCTGATGATCGAACTGTACATCTCTTAACAAAAAAAAATCTTTTAGGGGAGGGGCATTAAGCATTATCGATTTATTCCTAGTTTTTGACATTATTTTTCTACTCCCCCCTGTTCAAGGGGGGAGATTTGTTTAGCTCAAAAATTATCAATCCGGTCTACATACATGCCGTCGCCATTACCTCCCCAACCATGGCTTTCAGCTGCCCAGTAATCGTAGCTTTTTCCGGCATAGTCAACGGTGATTCCTACCCGATATCCTCCAGTATGATTTCTCCAGCAATTGCTGGCTATTTGAAGCGAACCGAATGCAACTTTTTGGTTTGTTGTTACGGTATCGTATGAGTTCGGGAAATATCCTGTAGCAGAACTCGATCCATTTTGCGTTGCATTGACTCTGGCTTTGACCGACATCGTAGCAAGCAATGTCTTACCGCCAAAATCAATACTGTCTCCGGTGATGACAGCGTTATTCCAATGCTCTCGGCCAAATGCACTTTCCTTACAAGCGTCATCCTCACCCTGCGATGTGATGGTTTTTACCTGCGACCTGACGGTTAAGGCTGTCCAGATGTTCTTGGGTAAGAGATTGTTTACACTAATCGACGAGGACACTTTTTTTGTTTCTAGGTTGCCGTAGCTATTGGCAACCAATGCGACATGTACTGTTTTATCCCAAAACGAAGTGTCCGGGGCCAGGGTTGTCGTTATGCTTCCCGATGGTGACAGTTCCTCTTTGCTGGCAAGAACATTGTCACTACTGTCAAGAAGGTATACGGTCACGCTCTCTGGTTTACTGAATTCATCAGAAGCATCCGCACTCCAGGTAACCGAAAGCGAGTCATCAGTAAATACTGGCGTCCATGTGCCGGAGCTGCCTTTACTTCCTTTGCTTATGTAAGAAACCTCACCAAGATTAACAGATGGCTTTGTATACACCATCACATCGTAATACCCGGAACTGGCATTGTAATAATCATTAGCAAGCACTGTAAGCGTCAAACGGGTTTGTCCCTTACCGATATTTCCCTGAACATTACCTGAACCGGATACGTTTATTACGTTTGTATTACTCGACGTCCATTGGATACTGGCCTGCGACGTCAGCGTGGTGACAGGCTCCTGAAGCGTGAAGGCATCTTCATCCGTCGTTTTCACTACGGAGGT
The DNA here is from genome assembly GCA_000956155.1 of Cotesia vestalis. Lineage (NCBI taxonomy): Eukaryota > Metazoa > Arthropoda > Insecta > Hymenoptera > Braconidae > Cotesia > Cotesia vestalis. The sequence continues at coordinate 43,136 of JZSA01006374.1, forward strand.
ATCGAAACTCACATCAGCAGTCGCTTTGTTCAGTACATAAGCAACATCCGCTGAGGCGGCAAGGAACTGTTCTGTTTCCGGCGTACTGACGGTGACAGTCGTGGCCCCTGGCTTCACTGCAGTTAATTTTCCTGAGCTATCCACCTTAACAACAGCTTCACTCCTGGCCGAATATGTAGCCTTCAGCCCGTCCTGTACATCGCCGTTTGTATAGGTGGCAGTAATATTTCTTTCCTGACCATCAGCCCATACTGCAGTTATAGGGTCACCTGTTCCGGCTTTTAACCCAGGGTTTGCTTTAGACACATTCATTGTGTATGACGCCATCGCCTGGTCATATTGCTCATTCCCGGGGGTGTAAACAGAAATTCTGGCACTGCCGGATTTAAGGAGTGTCACTTTTCCGTTCGCGCCAACAGTTGCCACACTGGTATCCGAACTTGACCACATTTGTTCCACACCTTCTGGCATGCCCCGTACCGCCTGCGATGCGGTAAAGTTTCTTGTCCATGTCACGGGTTGAACGGCATTATCAAATCGTAAATCTGGTGTAATGGCTCCGACTGTGACAGTAGCGGAATCCCCCACTTTTGTACCGTCCACACGTGCACTGAGTGTGACCTGCCCTTTAGTTGTTGCAGTACCTGTTGCCACATAGCGTCCATTCTGCTGGTCCTGAACCTCACTGAGCGCAAAGCCCGACAACGAGTCAGCGCCTTCGATCAAAACCGTTTTTCCTGTGACCGGGTTACCCCAGGTATCTTCCAGGCTGGTTGTGAATTTGACAGTATCCTTACCGTCAGAGCCAATACTGGTTTTGTCTGCACTAAAGGTGGCGTTTTTTATATCCCCGGCGACAACGGTGACGTTATTGGCCTGGATATGGTTATCCGCATCAAGATACGCAGTTATCTGAAGAAGCCCTGCGGTATGGCTTTTCACCGTGGTGGTCGCAATACCTTTTTCATTAGTACGCGACGTTGGCGCATAGCTTTCCGCCTCGCCACGAAGCTGCCAGGAAACCACCACATTATTCAGCGGGTTCCCCTTAGCATCTGTGACTACAGCACTGAAGGTCACCCCGCTGGCGTCACCGGCAGTCAGGCTGGTTTTGTCCGGCGTAACCGCAGTCAGTTTCCAGCTGTCTGTATCGCCTTTCACCGTCAGTATCCGGCTCTTATTCAGCGCCTTGTCACCCACGTTAACAGTCAGCGTGGCAGAGCCTGCCTTGTCGCTGCTCACCGTCATTTTATAGTGGCCAGGCGCATTGCTGTTTTCCTGGCTTTCACCAACGGTCACATCATTATTATCGCTGTGACCACTGACGCTCTTCCCTGTAAGCAGGTTGCCATTACTGTCACGCAATGTCAGTGCCAGTGTGGCTGTCTCTTTTCCGGCCACAACCACTGAAGGTACCAGTGTCAGTTCTGAGCGACTTTCATCCACATCACCGGCACTGAATATCACGTCAGGCGCAGACGTGGTACCTGAAGGGAGAATAGCCTCCACTTTGGCAGTGCCTGCGAGCTTCCGGCTCAGCGTGACATGTGCAGTGCCGGAATTATCCGTGCGGGTCATCTGTGCGCTGAGTGTGCTGCCCTCATTTGCGCTCCAGGTGACAGGGAGCCCTGCTCCCAGAGCATTTTCGTTAATATCGGTCAGCACGGCTGCATACGTGACAACATCGCCTACGGTGGCAGAAGCCGGTGTGACGGTGATACTACCTTTGACTCTGGCAGTATCATTATCAGCCTGGAGCGTTATTGAGGCGGTATGATTGATGCGGATACCGCTGACGTCAGCACTTACCTGGGATGTACCTGCTTTTTTACCCAATACACTTGCCGCGTAGATGCCCGGTGATACCTCGCTGAAAGCGGATACGGTCATATTCAGGTCAGGCGTGAAACCGGCATTTATCTTATCTTTCAGACCCGGGAGCAGATTCCCTTCGACATCACGGGCTGTGACGCTGAGCGTGGCACTTTCTTTTGCTGCAATGATGCTGGACGGAGAGATACTGAGTGAGGATTTATCCGCACTGATATCGCCAGCGGTGAAAGTGACGGCTTTATTTGCCTGAATCGGCGCGCCACCACCCAGCATGGCTGAAACCCGGGCGCTGCCAGCTGCACGACTACTCAGCGTCATTTCAGCCACGCCGTTTTCATCTGTCTTACTCAGGCTTGAGGAAAGAGTACCGAGAGTGGAACTCCAGCCCACTGCAACCCCTTTAAGTTTTGTATTGCCATTCCCATCCTTAACCTGCGCCCGAATCGTCACGGTTTCCTGCCCGTCAGCTCTGGCCGTATCCGGGCCGGATACAGTCACACTGTCAATCTGCGCAGAGTCCTGGCTTGCCAGCAGTGCCAGAGGTGTCTGCAGATTAACCGTTCCACTTGCCGCCTTCAGAGCCCACGCGCCCTCAGCGGTCCCGGTGACTGAAGCCTGATAGACTCCCTCTCCCTTTTCCACTGGCGTAAAGTGGATACCCGATGTTGTATCTGCGCTCCAGTCGATAGTCTTCCCTGGTACAGGGTTATCCCATTTATCGCGGAGGATAAGAGACGCTTGTGCCCTGGATTGGCCGTCAGCCGTAATGGACTGAGGGGACACCGAAAGCTGGCTGTGGTCATTTTCTGGCTCTCCCGGACCAAAAGTCACCTGAGCCGAACCTTTTTTACTGTTATACAGTACGGCAGTGACCGTGGTGAGGACCGCCTCTGTTCCGGTAAGCTGTACCATGGCCTTGCCTTCTGCATTCGTCTGACTGACGGTGTCACTCAGCAGGTTATGGCTGGTCTGCCACGCCACACTGGTGCCAGAGACCGGGTTGTTATTCCCGTCTACCACAGTGGCCGTCAGAATAACGGGTTGCGCCTGTCCTGCGGTCGCGGAAGTGGTACCTGCCGTCACGCTGACATTCGCAGTCTGTTCATCAGATATGGCCGTGAGGACAAGCGACTTCGCATCCCCTTTACCAAGGGATGCGGATACGGTCATCTCACCTGCATGAATCGTTGTCAGGGCAGCGGAGATCGTGCCATCTGCACCCGTCACCGGGTGGGAGGGTGTAATTCCGGCATTATTGTTGTTAGTGAGCGCCACTTCCACACCAGAGAGCGGGTTACCATTGGTGTCAGTAATGCTGACTGTCAGTTCTGCTGAATCTTTACCATTGGCCGTCAGCGTCTGCTTGTTAGTGTTGAATTCCTTGATGACCGGGTTCTGCCTGTCAGCCACGAAGGTAAACGGAGAAGCATCCTTTGACGATGCATTCGTGGACGCAGTCACTACCACGTCACTGTACGCCCGCGTACTGGTAACCCGTACTTCAGCAATCCCCTTTTCTGACGTGACGGTTTGCGCATTATTAAAGACGACGATGCTGCTGTCCTTACTGGATTTCCAGTCAACAGGAATACCGGAAAGTGGGTTTCCATTCTGGTCCTTAATGAGTGCTCTGAATGTCACAGCCGTTACACCGTCAGCAACACCGGACGCAGCAGCTGTATCAACAGAGGTCACAATGGCCGTTGCATTATTGCCGGTAAAGGTAGTCTCCTTTGAGACTGACTGGCTGTTCACGCTGGCAGCCACGTGCGCAATACCTGCAACAGTACTGGTCATCGTGGTGGTGACCATACCCCGGTTATCCGATTTGGCTTTCTCCTCAGCGAGCACTGCGCCATTATCTGCACTGAATGTCACCAGGACGTCCGGTACGGTATTGCCCTTCGCATCAGTCACCCGGGCTGAGACGGTTTTTTCTGTCTTTCCGTCAGCCAGGGAGACCTCAGGAAGAATGCTAAAATCTTTTTGCTCAATCCGCGCCGTGTTCTGGTCAGGACGGAAAGAGAGCTTCAGCGTCTTACTTGCCTTATTGTTGATACTGGCTGTAACGGTTTTTTCGCCTGCAAGCGATGAAGTAACGGGAACAATGACCGTACCATCTGCTTCTGTGATGGCTGACTCTGCAACAGTGGCGCTGTTATCTGCCTGAAGGCTGACTGACTGACCGGGGACAGGATTACTCTGCGCATCGACAACGGTCACACGAAATCTGTTTTGTGACTTACCATCTGCAAGGGCATTGTCTTCAACAATATCCAGAGCGCTTACCATTGCCGTGGCATTGTCTGCGGCCAGCTTAACATCTGCAGACGCAAATTTTGTATTACGGGCTGAGGGTGTAATCGTGAATGCTTCAGGCATCGTCCCGGAGGTGACTGTCATCACATATTCTCCGGCCGCTCGTCGGGTAAACGACGACACGGTGGCGCTGCTGCTCCCGCGAAGCCTGGATGTTTTATCCAGGCTGATTTCTTTTTCCCCAATATCGACCGGGTTCCCTTCTTTATCATTCACCTTAAGGACAAATTCCTGCGTTGTGGTACCATCTGCTGGCAGTGTCGCTGCAGGCGGGGTAAGTGAGCTTGTAGTGGTATCAATCGCCGCCTGTGTAACGGTAATCTGGGTATCTGCACGTCCGGAAGCGTTCCCTTTTTTATCTACGGCAACACCGCTGACGGTGTAGGTGTTAGATGCCTCCACGCCTGAACGGTAAGCCGGCATCACCACCGTCCAGTCACCCCCGTTCTGAACTATTTTACCTCCAGCGGCAATAAGCGGCGAAGCCGACCAGTCAATACGCTCCAGCCCGTACTTACTGTTGACAGATACTCCCAGAGACTTCTGCTCACCGGCATAGCCCGTCACCAGGTCTGCTGTCTTAAGACTGATAACTTCTTTTTTGCGGTACTCCAGCACGATGTTGTTGTTGCGCTCCACCAGGTCATACCGGCTACCGGCAAGACTACGCATGGCTGCCACCGCATCAGGATTAATCTGGTGCTGCCATGGCATTCCCAGCTGGTAGTTCATATCAATACTGAAGCGGGTGTCGCTTTTACCTGACTGCCCCTGCCGCTGCTCTGCACTGAACGTCAGCAGCGGCACTGGCGTGTAATTCACGCCTGCCGTGACGGCGTGCGGATTTCGCTGACGGTTGTCCTTGCCAAACAGAGCCACCTCATCGCCGTAATACTGCTCATAAGTCAGCTTTCCGCCGAACTGCGGCAATGCCGGTAGCCAGTACTGCGCTCTGACATCCCAGCCGTTGGCCGGACGTTCTTCATAGTCCTCAAGGTCCGGTGAGTTTTTCCAGCCCGTCAGTCGGTGGTAGCTGTTGATACCCAGCTTCAGGAAGTCACGCCAGTACTCCCCGCCCAGCCCCACCCGGGCATGCTCCCGGGACAGGTCGTAGTCAAGGAAGGTGTTAGCGCCCAGCATCCAGTCAGCGGCGAACCAGCGGTACCCTAACCCCAGATTAGACTGGGTGCGGTCATCGGTCCGGTGAATACTGCCCTGGGTGAAGACAAGACTGTCCTTTTGTTCGTACAAAGGGACAAGCAGGTCGAGCTGAGAATTTTTAAGAGAGAAGTTTTTATCCGCATCCAGCTGTACGCGGGCCGTTCCGAAACGGCTCAGCCACTGCTGGACTTCACCACCGACAGCCCCGGTCGCCATGCTTCTACCCATGGATGCGGCCGCGTCACTTTTTGCGCTGCCGGCCAGGAAGCTCCCTGCTTGTGAGGCATACCCTGCGACTTTGTTCGCCTGCATGTCTTCACTATTACGACCTGATACGGATGCGGCCGGGACATCGCCCCAGCGCACTTCAGGGAATGGGGCGACAGGAACATCCAGCTCATCACCAGCCTGCAGGTGGTCAAAACCATGCGCAAAAGTGCGGAACTGGTTCAGTTCGCGCAGTAAATCCAGTGATAAATTGTATTTTTTTGCAACAGAAGCCGCGGTTTCACCGACGTCCAGGGTGTAGACCTGCGTACGCTGCGCAGTCAGGGGCGCAGGCTGCGGCAGGAAACGCTGCTCGCCAGCCCCGGCCATCACAGGCGTAAAGGCTATCGCGAGGGGAAAAGCCGCCTGTACAGCGATGTTAAGCCAGGCCAGACGGCGCAGGCCCGGAGAGAGGCCAGCATCCGCGGACGGATGCGATGAGCGCGAACGTATCATTTATAAGTACTCCAGAGAAAGACAATAAATTAATCCCCGCAGCCGGACGAACGTTGCGGTCGCAGCCAGGCTGCTGTAGATGATTAATTGCGGAAAGTAAATAATGATACGGCAATACTTCACGATCAACAAAAACGATCAATAAACCAATATTGATTGTCAAAAGCAATTGAAATGCTTCAATTGATCGCCACAACCGATCATAATTTAATGGAAAACATCGGGAATCTTCTTAAAACTCAGTCAGAAAGAAACTATCTCTAAGGAAGTCAAATGAGATAGATATAGATAATTGCGCGCCGAAAACAAATATCCGCAACAGAATCAAAACATTTATTTTACACCGCTCGTTTATTGTATGTTTAATATGAGCCGAATAATCAGGGAATATGGGCTCTATTGCAAATATCACGGCGCAGATAGTTTTATTCCCATTTTCACAAGTGACGCTCCCCATGAATGTATTCAAAGGCCGGCATTTTCAGCGCGACATCGTCCTGTAGGCGGTACGCTGGTACTGCAAATATGGCATCAGCTATCGTGAACTCCAGGAAATGCTGGCCGAGCGCGGCGTAAATGTTGATCACACCACCCTTTACCACTGGGTTCAGCGATATGCGCCGGAAATGAAGAAGCGACTACGCTGGCACTGCCGTCAGCCTTCAAGCTTCTGTTCATGGCATCTGGATGAAACTTATATCAAAGTGAATGGCCGGTGGGCTTATCTGTACCAGGCCCTTGACAGCAGGAGCCGCACTGTTGATTTTTTACCTTTACCCGCGCCGCAATACGAAGGCCGCGTCCCGGTTTCTGGGTAAGATTTTAAACAACGTAAAACGGTGGCAGATCCCGCACATCATCAATACGGACAAAGCACCGACTTACGCCCGGGCACTGGCGTTACTGAAACGTCAAGGGAAATGCCCGCCGGAGGTGGAGCACCGGCAGATTAAATACCGGAACAACGTTATCGAATGCGATCATGGGAACAGGGCAGCCTGACGGCTGCAAATTGAAAAACACGACCGTCTGCCTGGCCCGTAGTTGCCATACGCTGAGTGGAATATGTATGATCTAACTACATATTTTCCTCAGGACCTTTCTCCATGATGACCCGCAAAAGTATCGATACCGTCCTCCTCTCCGTTGCCGCTGATAAGCTCTCTCAGCGTGAATGGGACTGGATTAAACTGATGAAGCCCATGGATCCGCCTCCGGTAATGGTCGTCGCTGCCATACTGGAGCACCGCAACGATACTGCCGCTCTCACTCGCCTGCAGGATACCGGAGATTAATCTGCCCCATGTTGTCCGGTTTTACCCCTCGCCCACTTAAAAAACTCTTTACAGCCAACCAGTGTTGGACCTCCTTCCTCGATGCCGGCGGCCTGCGCGATATCGAGGTCGAAGCCGTCACAAAAATGCTCGCCTGCGGTACCCGCATCACCGGCGTGAAGGAGTATGGCTGTGATAATCCCGGCTGCCCGCATGTAAAATACATTACCAATACCTGCCACAGTGAACAGGGCAGCCTGACGGCTGCAAATTGAAAAACACGACCGTCTGCCTGGCCCGTAGTTGCCATACGCTGAGTGGAATATGTATGATCTAACTACATATTTTCCTCAGGACCTTTCTCCATGATGACCCGCAAAAGTATCGATACCGTCCTCCTCTCCGTTGCCGCTGATAAGCTCTCTCAGCGTGAATGGGACTGGATTAAACTGATGAAGCCCATGGATCCGCCTCCGGTAATGGTCGTCGCTGCCATACTGGAGCACCGCAACGATACTGCCGCTCTCACTCGCCTGCAGGATACCGGAGATTAATCTGCCCCATGTTGTCCGGTTTTACCCCTCGCCCACTTAAAAAACTCTTTACAGCCAACCAGTGTTGGACCTCCTTCCTCGATGCCGGCGGCCTGCGCGATATCGAGGTCGAAGCCGTCACAAAAATGCTCGCCTGCGGTACCCGCATCACCGGCGTGAAGGAGTATGGCTGTGATAATCCCGGCTGCCCGCATGTAAAATACATTACCAATACCTGCCACAGTCGCGCCTGTCCCTCCTGCGGGAAAAAGGCCACTGATATCTGGATTGCCGCTCAGCTCAACCGCCTGCCGGACTGCGACTGGATACACCTCGTCTTCACCCTGCCCGACACGCTGTGGCCCCTGTTTGAGGTCAACCGCTGGCTGCTTAATGACCTCTGCCGCCTGGCAGTCGATAACCTGTTGTATGCCGCCAGCAAGCGTGGGCTGGATATCGGCATTTTCTGCGCAATTCATACCTATGGTCGTCGTCTCAACTGGCATCCGCATGTGCACGTCTCCGTCACCTGCGGCGGTATTGATGCGCACGGCAAATGGAAAAAAATCAGCTTCCGGAAGGACACCATGCGCGCCCGCTGGATGTGGAATATCCGTCAGCTGCTGCTGAGCGTCTGGTCTGATGGCATCGCAATACCCCCTTCGCTGTCGCATATCACCACCGAATCACAGTGGCGCAGCCTGGTACTGACCGCCGGAGGCGATTACTGGCATGTGTACATGTCCAAAAAGACGGCGGGTGGCAAAAACACCGTGAAATATCTGGGCCGTTACCTGAAAAAACCGCCGATAGCAGGCTCCCGGCTGGCACACTATGCCGGCGGTGCCACGCTGAGCTTCCGCTACCATGACCACAATACGGGTGAGCAGGCTACAGAGACGCTGACGCAGCGGGAAATCGTGGCACGCCTGAAGCAGCATATCCCGGAGAAGTTCTTTCGGATGGTGCGGTATTTTGGCTTTCTGGCCAACCGGGTGTGTGGAGAAAAGTTGCCAGCGGTCTACAGCGCACTGGGGATGGATAAACCGGAGGCGGTGGCAAAGGTGTGCTACGCGCAGATGAGCAAGCAGTTCCTGCGACGCGACCCGTTTGAATGCGTGTTGTGCGGAGGGAAGATGGTATACCGTCGTGCGGTGGCCGGCCTGAATGTACAGGGGCTGAAAACTCATGCCCGGGAGATCAGTCTGATGAGGTATATCCCGGCCTGATGCAGGAAAGATCCGCCAGTCGGTTGTAAAAAGCACATAAAACGACCTGAAAAAGCACAAATAACAACCATAGTGCAGGATGCAGACTAACCCGGCAACATACAAATCGGATGGTGATTAAATTTTAGTCAGCTTAATCCGGAGCAGAAATGGTTCCAAATTCCTATACGTACTGAAGCAGCATATCCCGGAGAAGTTCTTTCGGATGGTGCGGTATTTTGGCTTTCTGGCCAACCGGGTGTGTGGAGAAAAGTTGCCAGCGGTCTACAGCGCACTGGGGATGGATAAACCGGAGGCGGTGGCAAAGGTGTGCTACGCGCAGATGAGCAAGCAGTTCCTGCGACGCGACCCGTTTGAATGCGTGTTGTGCGGAGGGAAGATGGTATACCGTCGTGCGGTGGCCGGCCTGAATGTACAGGGGCTGAAAACTCATGCCCGGGAGATCAGTCTGATGAGGTATATCCCGGCCTGATGCAGGAAAGATCCGCCAGTCGGTTGTAAAAAGCACATAAAACGACCTGAAAAAGCACAAATAACAACCATAGTGCAGGATGCAGACTAACCCGGCAACATACAAATCGGATGGTGATTAAATTTTAGTCAGCTTAATCCGGAGCAGAAATGGTTCCAAATTCCTATACGTGAACGACAAAAGGCTGATGGAACATGGTTCAACAGCGTAAACTGGAACCTGTTCAAGGCATCTGATATGCCTATAAAACTTACTAATATCCGATTCAATGTACAGGCCAGGCCATATGATCAAAAAATCACTGGCGGAGCAACATGCAGTATTCCAGCTGGCTCAACAACCTGTACCGTCTCTTTGCCCCAGGATATTATAAATGGCACTACCGGCTATCTTCATAGTGGCTATGAAGTAAGGTCAACCACCGAAGCAACCTTCTTTGCCCCTATATGGGAGAATATAGCCTGGCATACACTGGGGCCCTCCGTCACTGGATTCGATTACAATGAAACCACCAACATTCTCCAGGTTTACGTGAATCAACCTGGAGATGGTTCATATTTCGACCATGTTTATGTAAATCGAGTTTGGTTGTCAGATAAAAACCGTAACAACGCAGAAATAAGCGTAACCGGCAAACAAACAGGTAGAAATATGGCTTCTGGGAACTACACGTATGAGTTCAACATGAAAGAGGTACCAGAAGGCAGTTATAACGTGGTGATTAATGCCCAAGATACATTCAACAATACCGGTAACCTCCCTTATCAAACGGTTGTCGTTGATAATACAGCACCATCTGTAAGTATTAGCTACGAAGGAAAACCGATCAGCAAAAACGTAACAGTATATGGGCTGGAGAACGTCCGTATACAGCTCACCGATGCTCTAACTAAACCATCCTTAAGCCGTATGACTCTTCGCGGTGGCCCTGTTTCTGATGCGGTGGAATTGTCTTGGGTGAATCTGGGAAACAACCTGTATGCACCTAATTATCCCAAGATCTTTCCGTCTCTTAATGAAGGCGAAACATACACTCTCACAGTTCAGGCCAAAGATGAGATGAACAACGTTAAAGAAAGCTCAGTCGAATTTAACTACCTTCCAAACAATCTCGTCAGGCTAGAGAATCTGAAAACCTTAGCTGTCAATGCTTCTCTCAAAACATCTGACAATACTCCTCTGGCTGTTCTGTATGCCAGCCAGCTGCGTAAAAAGGATGGTTCAATCGCTACAGGGCTTCAGGACGCAGTGCTTACTGTCCGTAAGGACGCTGCATTCGGCGTGACTGTAAATGGCGTTTCTGCGATGCCAGGTGAAAGCAAAGAGCTTCAACTGGATTTGGGGCTCGGGGACAGCCGTAGCTTTCCTATTTTCCCTGCTGTATCCGGCCTTACTGGCAGGTCTGAGTTCATGATTAACATTGAAGAATTAAAATAAAGCAGGGCTGTTTTGCTGAAGCACAACGGCCACCTTCTGATGCGCCGTAGCCCATGTTGTTGCAAATCAGTCCGACGTTCATTGCGTAAGTAACGCTTACTGCGGACCATGGTAGTGATTAGACTCACTACCATGGTCATTTCACCACATATCTTCTCTGCATTGCTCTTGTTGGGCAGACTAGTAACTCGCCACTAAATTGCAGCTTTTGTCTTGCTAAGTCGCTGGAAGAACTGCGCTACGATATCGTCAAAAGATTTTATCCCTCATATAGATCCAATAAATGATCCCAAAGGTGCCAGAGAGTACAAAGAAGATCCCGGTACGCTGTAGGCCGCATGGTTACTGGGCTGGAGCATTGTCACTGACAACAGTAGCGACATAAGTGACAACGGGAGTGACTTAAAAGACAATGGTAGAGACTATTTCGACGTTGGTAATGATTTTAAGTGACAATGGTAGTGAGGTTAGACTTACACTTCCACTGTGAGGTAAGGTGACTCGCATGTTTTAAATAAATCATTTCTTTCAGTTACTTGCGCCACGAGTCTGCATGTCTGCTTCTATTTCTCAAAAATTTATCCACCGAAAATGCCTGTGGCTGTGGTTTAGCTTTGCCGACAGTTTTTATCAGGGAGGCAGGTTGATTCCTGTATAAGAACTAAGCTTTTATTTATCCCCATTTTCCACAAGGTAGTTCCAATAATTAGTACCTTAGTGTTCCTGATAGATCAAAAGAGATCCCCGCCGCCTCCAGGCCAGATGGCACAAGGCCTGAGACGTGATCAGTGACAACAGTAGTGATTATTTTGACATTGGTAGTGATTATTATAACGTTGGTAATGAGTTTTTTGACATCAGTAGTGATCAGAGCGACAATAGTAGTGACTTTTTATTAGATCTTTTTAACTTGATCTGATCCGTTGTTGATAAGCGTCGCAGGTCATTGTATGCAAAGAGTTTTTGCAATATTTTAATGAGTGGCGTCGCTTTTTTAGGTAGAACTTATGCACAGATACGGATCATCACAATGATCCATCCAGTGACATAGAGTTCGCTGGGGCTTACTATTCACCAATCTGTTTACACATTCAGTGATAACTTATTATGACTAAAGAGAAAGATACTGAGCAGCAGGACCTGGTCACCAGGGCTTTCTCTGTTAGAGAGAAAGAATCAGGTAAAGACATCATTTTGCGTCCCAATAGCAACCGTACGGTGCAGTCTATCGCTTTGATGCGGCTCGGGCTGTTCGTCCCATCACCTAAGAGTGTGGGGCGTCAAAATCGGGAATATAAAACGGTTGGCTTTGACGCAACGAAAGAGTTACAGACGCTCTCTTTAATGGAGAGTGAGGGGTTTACCAATATTTCAATTGTCGGTGAGCGTCTTGATATGTCAGTAGATTTCAAGACATGGATGGGCATCATTCGAACCTATGCAAATCATCCGATAAACCAAGACAAAATCAGCTTAAAATTCACTGAATTCCTAAAGCTATGTACACCTGAAAATTATCGATCATCTACAGCTTCCAGAAAACGTATTGACGCCTCCTTACGCAGGTTGGCATCCGTCACCTTGTCGTTTACCAGTAATAACTCTTCCAAAGTCTACACAACGCACCTGGTACAGTCTGCCCTGTTAGATCCGGAATCAGATCAGGTAGTCCTTCAGGTTGATCCTAAGATTTTCGAGCTCTATCAGTACGATCATAAAGTTTTGATGCAATTGAAGGCAATTAAAGAGTTGGCCAAGAAGGAAAGCGCACAGGCTCTCTATACGTTCATAGAGTCATTACCGCCTAATCCCATACCGATCTCCCTTACTCGACTGAAAAACCGTCTGAACCTCAAGACACGAGCAAATAGTCAGAACGCTACCGTGAGAAAAGCTCTTGAAGAGTTGGCATCGATAGGGTACCTCCAGTACACCGAAATTAAGAAAGACGGCAAAGTATACTTCCAGATTCATAAGCGGGATCCCGATTTGAATTTGAACAATACTCAGCCTCCTTTAGAAGTGGTTGAAGATGAAGAAGAGAACTCAGGGTCTTCTGTTTTAGAAGGTGAGTTATGCCCACCAGCTGACCCGATTGACGGCGATGATGTTCTTACCGTCCATGATTTAACCGCCGAAGAACTGCGCTATATTCGTAGTCTTCGAAGCCAGAAAAAGAACAGCAGCGCCAGCTAAAGTTAACCCGACGGTTCAGGCTCCGGGTGCTAAATTACTTCTTCGATTTTCGTTAGTCCTAGCCCGCTCTTTCACGTCAACGGTAATGAGTCAAAAGTCATTACCGTTGACATTGTTCTCTTTACCACCCGAAGTAGATCGAGATTGCGAAATTCAACGCTTTCTCGTGAGTTGCCTGTTAATACCCGCTTTCTACGCTTTACTTCATTGGCCAGCACATCCAACGGGAAATATCGTAACGGGGTAATAATGGCAGTGAGTTGACCCACTCACTACCATCGACATTCAAATCCCGGATTCTTTGGTCGCTTGAGTGACAATGGTAATGATGTGTACCTTACTGGCATTATCATTGCCCTCCGGCTTTGCGTTCAGGGTCCTTGGACTTTGGGAGGAACCGGAACTTCATGCGGCGAGTCAAGGCCATTGTGAATCTCGGTTGGATTGGCGAATACGGCTTCCGGTTGGGCCAGATGTCAGTGGTTATGCTTCATCCAGCTCATTACTGTAGTCATTGCCGTTCAGCTGAGCTGATGCTCCTCTCATTCCATATGGCGACAACGGTGGTGAGCCCAGAAAGTGACTACCGTTGTCATGGCCGTCCAGTAGAGCGGGTCAACCTCTTAACTTACAGGATGACAACGGTATTGAGCCCAGCAAGTCACTACCGTTGTCATGGCCGTCTGGTTAAGCGGATCAACCTCTCAATTCACAGGGTGACAATGGTAGTGAGCCCAGCAAGTCATTACCGTTGTCATAGCCGTCCCGTTGAGCAGACCAACCTCTTAACTTACAGGATGACAACGGTAGTGAGCCCATTAAGTCATTACCGTTGTCATTGCCATCCAGAAGAGCGGATGATCCTCTAAATTCATACGGCGACAATGGCAGTGAGCCCAGCAAGTCACTTCCGTTGTCATTGCCATCCAGAAGAGCGGATGAGCCTCTTAATTAACAGGGTGACAACGGTAGTGAGCTCATCAAGTCATTACCATTGTCATGGCCGTCCAGCTGAGCTGATCATCCTCTCAATTCTCACGCCGACAATGGTAGTGAGCTTTTAAAGTCACTACCATTGTCATAGACGTCCAGTTAAGTGGACCATCCTCTCAATACACACGGTGACAACGGTAGTGAGCCACTAGAATCACTACCGTTGTCATTGCTTTTCAGGTGCACTGATAAGGCTCTCAATAGACACGACGACAATGGCAGTGAGCAATTAGAGTCACTTCCGTTGTCATTGCTTTCAACTGAGCTGATAGGGTACGTCATTTACACGATGACAATGGCAGTGAGCCAATCGAGTCACTACCGTTGTTAATGTCGACCAACCGAGGGAAGGGTCCGCTCAAAGAACTGAGTGACAACAGTAGTGAGATCATCCAATCACTACCATTGTCAGCTTAAACCTGTAGGACGAAGAGGCTTGTCCGATAAAATGATGACAATGGAAATGAGCCTATCCATCACTACCACTGTCATTAAAGTCCAGCGGTTCAACGTTAATCAGTAGCTCCGGATGACAATGGTTGTGAGTCAGGCAATTCCCATGCATTAGGTGACAGCAGCGTAACACCTCTAAGCTCACTCCTGTTGTCAGGGGTTAGGGTATTGAGTCTCTACCGTCTTCAGTGTTTCTGAGACACCAGTATTGCAGATCACTACAATTGTCACTTAAATATCGACGGGGGAGTAGATGCAAGTGACTGGCTAACCAGTACCAGTTTAGATTCAAAACGATCCCATCTTTGTGGATGCACTTGAGTAAGCTCGTATGACGATATGTCAGAGAAGTGACAACGGGAGTGAGTTGCCGGACTCACTCCCGTTGTCATCCCCGGTTGAAGGAAGAGAATCCCCGGGGCTGTATATTTACCGGGTATCCTTACTCAAGGGTTTCGACACTCACTCCCATTGTCGTAATCAACGAGTGTGCATTGTCTTTTGAAAGCATCGCTGGAAACGTACGATTAAAGTTACTTTTCTTTCGGTACTTCCTTGTGAATCTCTGAAGACGTACTGGCTGATCGTGGTCAAGGAGGGCAGTAAAATTGAAGCCGTCAGTTTTACTGTCGGCTCCGGGTAGTTACTTCAACTCGTCGATCTGAATCATGAATTCTGAGGTGCCAACTTTCCCATTTTCGGAAGGATAAACGGGTAACAGAAGATTATCCCCCTGGCCCATATCTATTTGCACCTCAACTGACTCACCTGGAGCCGCCTGTGCCCCGTTAAATTTAATACCGAAGGCTGCATCCTTCCGCACAGTCAGCGTTGCGTTCTGGACCCCTTTAGCAATTTCTCCATTTGTCTTACGCAGAACGTTAGTGGACAGGTACGCAAGGGGTACGCCATCTGTCGTTTTGAGAGGCGAACTGACCGATAATGTGCGTAGATTATGTAACTGCACAAGGTTATTCGGTAGATAACTGAACTTCTGAGTATAGGTTTTGGTATTCGACTGACTATCGGCAACTGTTACGCTAATTGAATAATTTTCAGATGGTTCGAAATTTGGGAACAGCCTCGGATACTCAGGCATGTATGTATCTTTGCCTGCCGGTGACCACGTAAGCTCAACGTTATCAGCTGTGGGGCCACCTACGAGCTGAAGACGGGTTATCCTCGGGGTTGTCAGATTATCTGCCAGCGCGATCCTGAGGTTCTCCAGTCCGTACACTACCGTATCGTCTTTTACCGGCTTTCCGTCGAATGTTATGGCCACTGTCGGAGGAGTGTTATCCAGAGCAATTTCTCCGAAAGTTTTATCGGTCTGGTTCTGGAAGAAGTCCCTGATGTTGACCTCAACGTTGTATTTTCCTTCAGACTGACGGGATAAATCATAAGCAATCGTGTAGTTACCTGAGATACGAGATTTGATTACGCCTGTTGGTGACATCCGGGTACCGGTGTTCTTATCGGAAAGATAAAATTCCCTCAATGAGACCGAGTCGAACCAGTTACCATCGCCTTCAAGTGATGCCAGTACATCCAGCTGCTTGTTAGTCTCGTCATATGAGATCGAGTTTATTACAGGCCGTTGTTTATTGTTCCAGCGTGTCATAATCCATTGCTCAGACCGCAAAATGGGATTGCTGATGCTGCGAACGAAGTAAAGGATCCTATTGTAACCCTGGGTACCCAAGGCCATATCAAACGTCTCAGGCGCTTCACACGAGGTTTTTCCTGCCGGAATGGTGCAGGTCGCCTTACCGCCGATTTCCTGTGCAAAGGGCCGGGCTTCAACGTTAAAACGAAGTCGGGAAATTTTTATTGGCAGTCGTGATGAAGCCACACTCTCAAAATCCTTCCACTTAACCCAGTTTCCCTTATCATCGAGGAAATCTACCCAGGTACCCGCAAATGCAGGCGTTTGGTTTGCAGATGGGTTTAGAACGAGGCTGTATGACGGATAATACCCTCCCCACTGGCCAAAGTTCGCCATACGAGCCATATCCCCATTAATTGAGCCATAGGGAAGAGTCATTTCAACATAAGCATAAGTGCTGTCTACAGCTATCTCTTTGGGGGCGGAATATTGATTGATGAACTGAAGCCCACCTTCTGAATAAGCACGGTAGTTAGATTTTGGGATCCGGTAGACTAATCGGATAGGGTTTTCGTTAACGACCATACCGGCTTTGTAAGCCGGATAATTAGAAACCCCGGGTACGACGCTGGAAGACGTATTTGGATCATGAACGGCCCACAGTGTCATCTCACCCAGCGTGTTGTCGTAGCGAAATTTTTGAGTTGGCAGCGTTCGGCTATTACCTGCGTTATCGAAGATAACAACTTTTGCAGTAAAGTCTTCATCCAGGTTGCTGTCTGGTATTCCGGTTCCCTTAACTGAATTCTTAGAGTAAGTGTGGTACATCTTTTGGCCGGATACGTCATACTGCATCTGTGTAGTGCTGTAGAGGCTACCGTCCTGCCTGTAAATATATATTAGGCCCTTATCAATACCATTTGCATCACTTACGCCCGAAGAGGTGAAGTCATACTGACCCGTTGCCTCTAATCCAAGCTTCCACACGTCACCAGCGGTAGAGCCAGAACCAGCATTAGCGGTAAGAGCATTTGCCACTGGAGGGGTGACATCAATTAGCCAGTTATAGTTATAGGTCGCTACAGGCTTCTGATTGAGATCTAACACGTTTATCTGAACGACAAATTTGCCTTCACCCAAAGCAGGCAAAGTTACTTTTTTGCCGTAGAACTCACTACCATCAGCAGCTGTTAGTCGGTCTGATACGCCCGTCCGTGTAGTTGTAGTATTAATAATGACAGTTCCAGTGTCTTTCGTGACTTTGACATTCACGAAACGATCAAGACCTGAAATTAGTGTCAAAGTTACTGGTGATGCCGGATTAAGCATAAGACGAGAAGAAGGGGCGTGGATCTCAATACCGTTCGTGTCTTTGAAGGCCGATTCATATATTTGAGCTGGGGCCTGAACAGACATAGCGAGTCCGGCTACAGCAGTAATAAAAGCGAGATGTTTCATTCTTATTCCCCTTTAGGTTTGGCGTTATTTTAAGCCTTTCCTAAAGGTCACTACGTTCGCAAAAGTATAAAAATACTCCCCATAAGGGACTCGAAATTACAAATCTATAATTTGCCTTTCGTCAAAGCTTATTGTGCATTCAGGACGGAAATCTATCTTTTAGGAAATGACATCTTAAATTGCTGCGGTATCCAAACTGGCAACGATTGCAAAACTTATAACATTAGCCTGAAACCATCGGCATCCACATTACGCATTAAGTGATGCTATTACTCTGTGTAAAAAAGACTCAGGCTAACTCAGGTATGTCAGATATAACCGCGTTAACGGACGGCGTATATGAATATGAATCAGAACCTGGCGGCGTTCCGCCACCAGCCGAGAAAGGAATGAATTTTAGTCACAATGAAGTTTGTATGCAGATCCAGTTTTTACTCATGGGGCTTCGGTGGTTACCACAGGCACTCGCTATGGAGGAGTTTGAGCGCTTGATGAGCCAATTTGACACTAACTGTCAGGCTAAAATTTTGGCGCAGCTGGATGTTGCCTACAGTGATTACTTACATTGTCGTGCTCGGGGAGAAGGGGATACGACGAAAAAGCATGTCGTGGCTTCGAAGAAACTCCAGGCATTATCAGAAGACGAAGCACAACATTGTGTACGATATATGACAGAGCATTTCGGTTTATGCACTTTTCTCTGTGGCGCATATGTCTGTAGCAAGTATAACAAGCTTTCGTACTCCTAGGGCTTACTCCTCATCGAACTTTGCCAGACGGTTTAGCTCTGACACTCCTAAACGTGTCGCGACGCCAATAGCTGTTGCTTCAAGTTCCGCTTTACCGCTGGCAACTATTTTATCCATGCTTTCCTGAATTAACTGGGTGCTGTATGACAGGTTGCCCGGGAGGTTTTTAATTGCGCCAGCCAAATCGTTATAGACACTTTCAAGCTCGCGTTTTCCTGCCTTACCTTTAGCTACCAGCTCACCTAACGCTGCAAGCTTTTCATTAATTTTTTCAAGTTGCCGCTCGCTGGATTCACGTATCTGTCTTTCGTATCGCTCGCGAGTAGATTCGTTAAACCCTATTTCCGGGAGTCTCTCGTATTCACCACGAATTAGGCTATTGATGGTGCAAGGAACACCGTCTCCCATACCGAAAGAGGAAATCATTGTGGCCCATTGTGCAGGTGACAGGCTGACTTCAAGTAGCGGTGATTTTCGGCGACTCCCTGATAGCCGATGCCGAACTAGCCCATCTTGTTCTAATTGTTCTGATTCATGGAAAGTAAGCGTGATGACCTCATGATGAGTGAGGTCGGAAGCATATAACCGCTTACCAGTGGAGCGGTTACGGTTTACTGATACCAAGCCGAAAGCCGGATGGCTGGTAATAAGATCTTCATTTTCGTTCTCGTGTACTGTCGGCTGGATGATGTTATCCATTTAAGCTCCTTTCAAAACAGGCTGAAAAGCCCTCAACCGAGGACTTATCGATATTAATCAAATTTCATTCATAACGCTTATGGTTGTTTTCATTTGGTTACTACATACCCAGCAAACGCTTAAACTCTCCCTGCAACTGGACTTCACCATCTGAAATGCCTGCGTTATAGGCCATGCTGATTACTTGACGGAGCACATCAACATCGAAATCACTTAACGCTGCGTCAATTCTAAATATTACTTTGTTGCTTCCTGCATGCCTTATCTCAGTGCCAGCCTCTTTGGAAACCTTTATTTTTCCTATTGGATTTGCCATATCGTTCTTTACCCTAAAGGTTTATCGGATTATTACCAGGTCAGGACCAAAACTAAATCCTTCCCCCATACGGTCTTCATGACGGGAGACATATGCCTTACCGTATTTCTCCAGATCCTGTAAGCGATCTTTTGCCAGATTCCACGAGTATTCCTGGCCCCACACGGGTCCGTCACGCCCATCAAAGCGGTCAGGTTTATAATTTGCTTTCAGAAGTGCGTAGACATGCTCCAGCGTGGGTAGCTGCAAAGCACTATTAGCCTGAGAAACGGCAGTATGCGTCATTTCTGTTCACTCTTTATTGATTTAGTCAGTTAAGCCGGTCAGGTAACTTTAACCGGCTACTCGTATTAAGATTTCTTTCCGGTTGCTTGTCAGTTAGCGGCGAAGATCAATTTCAAGGCGGGCTGTTTTGACCTTTGTTCCGGACTCCCTAAATGTATCATCCGGAAGAGGCGAAATTTGTCCGCCAAGTTGTTTGACTCGCTCCCTGAGCGCTTTTGTCAGTGTGTCTTCCCGGAACAATACCCCAGCTGACAGAATGGCCTGTAAGCGACCTCGCTTAGCGAGCATTGCGATGGCATGCATGACATGTTTAACGTCAGAGCGTTTAAGGAATGGTGGATTCATAACGATAACATCAAAAGTTTCATCGGGCTGGTACCCAAGAAAGTCGGTATGCACCAGCTCGACCCCTGTGCTAAGGACACTATCGTTCTTCACAGCAAGGAATCGCTCATCGTTCAATTCGATCCCGGTAATCAATGCATCCGGAGCCGCCAGTTTTAAGGCTTTCAGAATGCGGCCATCACCAAACTCTGGCTCCAGTACACGCTCCCCGGCAGCTGGTTCAGCGCGTAGAACCATATCTGTGACTAAATTCTCAGGTGTAGGGAAGAAATTGAACAAATCTCGTGGGATGTCAACCGAACCTGTCAGAATGATTTGCTCGATACGCTCAGCTGCATCCGCCGTAAAAATATGTGCCTGCTCTTTTCGGTTCCATTTGCCACCGGCGGCTTCGAGCACTTTGTTTGTCTTAACATAAATGCTGCGGTCGAGCTGGTCGGCCAGGAAAAGAAAGTTCCCTTCAGTACGGCAGCGAGATAAGACGTTCAGAACTTCAGTTGAGATTTGCATTAAAACTCCATTAAGAGGATTTACCCGCCTGGCGGCAGCGGGTTGGTTACTTAAACAGGACAATTCAGATTTGGCCTTGGTTAGTCGGCAGACAACAGCAGGGATGGGCTGTTATAAGAGAAGCGGTCAACGGGAGCCTTATCAAATCGCTGACCGCTTGCATCAGGGGTCAGAACGAGTCCGTTATGGGCGCAATGAATGTGGAGCAACATATCCCCGCCGGTGTTGATGTGTAAGGCAGGCACACCCTGATCGATTTCGAACATGACACCAAAACAGGGGTTTCCTTCCTTGTTAACAACTTCACAGTGGATGTTATGTTGGCCGGTAACGCTGACCTGATAGGCCTGACTGTCCTCTTCTGGCAGTGTTTCCTCCTCCAGGCGCCAGTCCTGAAGTGTGAGGCTAATTTCAGGGGTGTCATGCTCCTTCTGAAGAGCCTGGATACCTTTACGGAACAGTTGCATCATTTCAGGAGTAAGGCAGTCTTCCTCAGCTCCAAAATGTTCTTTCCAGCCTTCAGGATCTGCATACATCCAGACGTTTTTAGCGAGCGAAGGTAAGGAAGCATCAGGCTCTACAAGGAGGTGAGGGATGCTCTCTTTGATTCCGAGATAACGTACCGGCTGGCCATTAAGCGGTAACCCATCCGGCACTGTAACTTCTGCTCCTGGCAAGACGACGCTGTTTACCAGACCTCCACAATGTTCGGCCACCACGCGGCCTAAATCTGCCATAAACATCCGATGCTTTTCTGGTGAGTCCAGCTCACCAAGGAGTTTAGGTTTAAGCAGTAAACCGGTAATAATCTCAGTCAGTTCACGAGGAGATACTAATTTAGACATTTTGTTTTCCTTTTCTGTGTTGGCTTTATATTACCAATCCAGTCGCACGAGCTAATAACCTCCAAACAACTTTTTCAAAAATTATTTACTTAAAACAGGGGGCTAATGGGCGCAAGAAATGAATTTAGGAAGGATGGCTTCAAATATAACTTTTTGGTTTTTTATTTTAGACGGACCTTAAAATAGCATCGCTGGTAAAATAATAAATATGGTTTACTTTTTGTTTGTATTGACAATCAAATGGGTATAAATTAATTTACTTACATGGCGTATATTTAACGCCACCGCCCCGGCGGCACCGGGCATAAAAGGAAAACCATCTTGAAACCGATGCTCAAAAAAGATTTTTTTTCAGCTATTGAAAACCTTCTCAAAGCTGGCTTTCAACCACGCTTTTACACCGTTAACAGTGGCCGAATCGGTCTCATTACGTTCACTGATAAAAATGGAACAAAACAGGTCGAACAGGTTTATTCCTGCACTTCTTTAGCCGCCAATACTTTTGGAAAGCGCTTCACCACATGGTCAGAAGAAATTTTTCAAAAGCATAATGAAAAAAAAGTAGCTGATTCCGGGTTCGAGGTTGGTAGCAGTGTCTGGGATAAATTGATGTATACGGTGCGCACCATTTCAGAAATTCGTGCTGGGGGTGTGCTGGTGCTGGATAACGGTGCACAGCGTACACTTGATGAAGTGCAAAAAACGGCACCTGAAACAAACCAGGTGGAGCCAAAGGAAATCTCTTCACTTCAGGAGCTGCTGAACGCTTCCAAAAATCTGGAGCCGACTTCGCCTGAACTAATTGCGGCTCTTAATGAGGCTCAGTCAACCGCCCTAAAATGGTAAATGTAACGGCAGCCTGGCACATCAGGCCTTAACAGAGATTAGGCCTGATAAGCACTTACGTACCGATACACCTAATTCCGCTATAAGGAGATTGCCCTAAATGGCGATGAATAAAAAAGAACAAGCCGCCTATGATGAGCTGGTGGCACAGGCCAGAATAAACCGCGCTTTACGCTGGTCTGACTATAGCGTTGAACGCGATATGCCCGTACCAGA
This sequence comes from Cotesia vestalis, assembly GCA_000956155.1. NCBI lineage: Eukaryota > Metazoa > Arthropoda > Insecta > Hymenoptera > Braconidae > Cotesia > Cotesia vestalis. Next base: position 65,634 of record JZSA01006374.1, read on the forward strand.
GGTCTCGGGGGAATACCAAAACGGCTGGAGCTTCAACACCGCCACTGGCACTGTTTATCCGACATGGAGCGGAACTACGGTTCACGGCACACGGGAAGAGGGAGAGGTTGTCGATGCAACCTCCCGCCGCATGCGAGGCATGAATGGTATCCAGAACGGCATACCACAGTACAGCACCAAAGAACGCGCCCTGAAGGCATTACGCTGTTCGCTTGAAATCAAGTTTGCCATGCAGCTGGATGCCATAGATAAAGCAATCGCAAAAGAAATAGAGCTGTCTACCGCTCGCCGAGAGAGCGATACATCAGATGCCAAGCGGTAAACCATCAATTCAGGCCCGTGATCAGAGAAGCCTTAACGCTCTGAAAGAGGCGGTTCCAGCGACGGCACAACTACAGATGCGGGTTACCCCTGAACGTAAACTGCGTTACGTCAATCAGGCAAAGGCCGAAGGTCTGGGTCTAACAGACTGGGTCCAAAAGCATATGGACTACGTGTGTGATCTGGCAGGCCAGCCTGAAATAACCATGTACAAAGATGATGGAGAACCAAATGTCGAAAAATAACAACAGTCTCAAACAGCATGCCTTCAATATGCTGTCGGCTGGCAGCGACCTTAAAGAAGTGAAGCGTTTTCTCACCAGCAAGCGAGTTAAAGCCCGCCTGGCAGTGTCAATGATCCACGAGCAGGCGATTGCTGTGCAGAACACTGAATACCTGAATAATCCGGCTTATAGCTAACTGGTAACAACAATTACAGAGAGATCCTTAAAATGAGCGTAAACCCAGAATACACCAGGGTTCAGCATGTCCAGATTATTCGCGAGCGAGATGGGCAGAAGGAAGTTGTTCGAGTCTATGATGAAGATGGCGACGTGGTTCTGTGTTTACCTGCCTACATTCAGGATGAGGAAATAAATCTTATTCTGCGCCGGTTGAATGACGTATATTCAGTCGGATATCGTGTAGGTGATGCAGCCCGCCGCCGCGCCATCAAAAAAGCGCTGGGGGATGATGAGGAGTAAGGCCATTTTTACTGGCAAGATATCTGTATACCGGAGTCTTTAGAGTACGTTCTAATGGCTCCGAATTATTAATACTGTTTCACTCATGCAATAAAAAGCTAACCGAAATTCTTTCGCTAATTCAGTTTTAAATGCTCTAATCATTAAATGTAATGATCTTTATTTATCAATAGGCATGGCGTTTTTAATGGCTATTAAGCTAGTTCTGCTTTCGCTTGCTTCTGGAAATTGGGAAAACCTAATTTTAACCCTATCAAAAAGTAACTTTTCTTGTATTGTTGCATTGACGTAAACAAAACAAGTCCCACCGGGCAGAAAAGAAAAACATTAAAAATAGCTATTTTCCCGAAAAGATCACGAACACTGAAAAAGTATCATGGGGAACCTGATCAGGAGACAACCCATGAAAATCAAACTAGCCCTGCTTATTGCATTTGCAGGTTTCAGCGCAGGAGCTTCCGCTGAAATCGCAGAATTCAGCTTTAAAGATACCCTGAACGTTAAAAAGACCGTATCGCCTGCATCCGTATGGATTAATCCGGTAACGAGCTTTGACGTTGCCGTTATTTCCGGTCTGGACCGTTATATTACGCTCAGTCTGCTGAAAAGTGACGGGAGCCTCATCTGGAGCACGAAAAGCAGCCTGGTGACCGTTGATGACCGTACCACATCTTCGACAGGCTTTGATTATTACGGCAAGACTCTGACCGTACCAGCGATGGGAGAAGATAGCTTCACCCTCAGAGAGGTGATTACCGACTTGCAAGGGAAGGAGGTCTCCCGGCAGGATTACCCGCTTGCAATTGACCGAACGCCTCCGGCAACGGGTACCATAAGTTATACGAGAAATGGGTGGAACTTTGGCAGCGAAGCGATCTTCACTTCAGTACCAGCCGGTATGCAGTACGCCAGCGTCCAGGCACTGGTCTTTAATGGACTGAGTGATAAAGGTTCCGGGCTTGCTAATGCTGAATATTTCATAACCGATGCCGCTGGAGTGGAGCGTAAAAAGCCAGCGGAAATTAATACAGTGGATGGTAGCGTAACCGTTCAAGTCGCCGACGCAAGCAGCAATGCCCTGGCACCGGAAAACCGCTCTGAATATAAAGTGGGGATCTACCTTTATGACAAAGCGGGAAACAGGAGCGAACTAAGCCGCCGAAGCGTAATTGATCGGGTTAAGCCTGACGATATCATCCAGGTGCAGGACGCCACTACCGGATCATGGGTCTCCTATCAGTCTGGCATGACCGTCTTCCAGAACCCTATTTCCGTACGGGTATTAAGGAAGAAAAGTGACTTTACTGCTGTTAACGGTTCCAAATATGGCTGGGCGGACTCGAATTTCCAGACGTCCGATAGCACTTATAATATCTATACTTTCAAATACATATATCCAAATGTGGGGGATACTTATCATGAATTTCAGACTCTGGCGGGAGGAGTAAGACGAATTCATCATAACTCCCTAAACTTCACTCCAGCCCCGGCGATGGAAATAGCCCCGAAGATAGTGGCTAAAGAGATGTACCGGAGTGATACCAGTGAGTGGTTAACTCAGGCCTCAATCAGCATTAAAACCGCCACCATTAGCCGCATAAAGGTAACCGCAGAACCCCGACCATACGTGCAAAAGTTCAGAACGGTAAAAAATGCAGCCTGGTTCTGCACTATTCCTGTCGGACAAAGTTCATGCGAGATGACGGTTAACTTCAACTACACCAGTGACAAAGGATTTGAGTATCTGCACCTTTACTCGGGAAAAGATGGTGACAGCATATTCGATGCGCTTGCTGGTAATTTTACGGTTATCTGGGATAACAACCCACCGGTGGTTAATGTCGCTCAGGTAAACAAGGCCTCCAAGACAATCACTATGACGGCCACCGATAATGATCGCGTCAACGCCTGGAACATCAGCTACTGGGATACCAAAGTTTTCGAAGCCACCCTTAAAAATGCCCGGGGGGAAACTTTCACCCTGAAGCCTGTGACTGTCAGTGAAAGCGATTATAAAACCAAAAACGCCACTTTCTCATACGCTGGTCTACCGGACGGGGATTATACGGTTGTTAGCGTGTCTGCCACGGATCTTGTTGGAAACACAGGAACCAAAACGCTTAATGCACCGCTGAAAATTGACTCAACACTTCCGGTTATCGCGTTCAGTTTTAATGGCGCAGACGCAGAAGGAAAACTGGTTAAAGGGCTTGAGAACCTTCGCATAAGCGTTACTGATGCCTCTGGGGATGCTTCCCTGACAGCGCTTCAGCTGGCTGGTGGACCTAACTCTGAAAAGGTCACCCTTGCATTCACGCCGCTATCCAAGGATGTCTTTATTCCGGAATACCCCAGAATCTTCCCCAATACTGACGAATCGGGACAGATGTATCATCTGGAGGCTCTGGCTATTGACGAATCAGGGAACCGGACCACTAAAACGCTTAATTTTACCTACCAGCCAGCTAACCTGATTATGCTGGATAATCTCAAGACGCTGGCCACAGCCGTAGCACTGAAAGCAACGGACAACACGCCGCTGGCCATCATCCGAACCAGTGTGTTGCGACGTCAGGACGGTTCTATCATTACCGGACAGTTAAACGGAACCCTGACTGTTCAGAAAAATGCCCAGTTCGGCGTTACGGTTGCCGGAGTTACGGTCCAGCCTGGTGAAACTAAATCGCTGTCACTGGATCTTGGTAATGGTGAAGAGCGCACATATCCCGTTACTCCCGCTGTAAGTGGTCAATCTGGCACGGCCACATTTGCTATAGAATTCCCTCAAACATAAACCCTACAGAAGGGTGCGGTAGTATGCCGTACCCTGTTACGCCATCCTCAATGTAATATGTAGAGTTGAGCATGACTTAATTATTACTTTCTCATTAACTGTCTCTTAAATTGCAAACGGGAAAGTAATATTCCTGCGACGGGAAGGACGCCTTCCTCTGGTTATAAGCTATGATGCTAAACCGTTTATCAAACCGGAACAATTACAGCGTTTAAAAGTCTGGCATCAGTACACGATTTATCCATGAATGCTTTTTGATGCACTTTTACTTCAGAATGCTCTTAATTATTTTAAAAAAAATTATATTTGAATCCTCCGTGTATAAATTTGCAAGCCCTCTCTCAATGTTTTTTTAAAATATTTACTCTCAGGTTATTAGCCAGCAGATTCATTCTGTCATGATTACTCCAGAACTAACCGGAGGAATCACATTATGACCAAATATTATGATCGCAGTGGAATTGAAATCTCCAGCGCAAAAATCCGCTGTGTTGATTCTGTAAAAGGTACTGCGGAATATATTTTTCGTATTCTTTGCGATAAATGCAATGGTCGGGGAGAGCGTAAGCATTTTTATAAAAGTCGCTGTATGGCTTGTAAAGCCACGGGTTACAGCCTCGAAACGACCCGCACTGCTTACACGCTGAATGCGCTGTACCGCATTAATGCTCAAGCTGCCCGCAAAGTGTCAGCATCCTTGCAAAACGAGCGTTTGAGGACTGAAAGCGCCCACAGCTCGGCGTTCACTGCATGGTGCAGATCTCATCAAAAAATGGTTGATGCAATCACCCAGCAATCCAGCAGTAATAATTTTCTGGAAAGCCTTAAGTCTTCTTTAACCCACCAGCGTCAGTTAAGTGATAAACAGCTGGCAGTCGCCGCCCGCATTTTAGGGATTCATTAATTCAAAGCCCTTTTAATTTAATTTTAAGGTCAATTATTACGGAGGAACTATGATCCATTCATTTAAAGACAGACGGCTTGAAAAGTTCTTCCGTAATGGAAAAACAACGGCAGGTATTCCTTCTGAAATTATTAACGCGATTCTGTGTCGACTTGAAACGCTGGATAATGTCCAGAGTGAGCGGGAATTATTATCCAACAGCTTGCGTTATGAACGCTTAAGAATGACGTCAAACCGTTATTCCTCCATTCGAGTAAACTCTAAGTATCGATTATTCTTTGAATGGAATGATGGCGCACATAATGTTCATTTGTCAGCACATGACTATAAATCGCTCATCCATTAAGGTTAAAAATGAAGCTATTTTCAATTTCATCCCGGGATACAAGCATGGACGCGATGTTTTATATCCAGGCCAGTACTAAACAACAGGCAAGTTACATATTTAGTACCCTTTCCCCGAAGCCTACTGCGAACTGCCAGCTTACAGATTTGCAGAATGAGACGGTCGTCCCATCCATAAGCCCGATTTCGCTTTCACTTAACCCCTGGTCGATCAATTCTCAGTCCCGAACCCGGGAATTGCGTATGGCCACGCATGGTCTTACCCTGATCTGTGCAGTCACGGATGAGCATACCCGTCAGATAGTCGATTTTTGCGATAACCTTTGACAGCAGCTCAAGGATCCGGACGACAAAAGTGCCTGGGTAAAGCTCATTAATTCTGAATGCGCTTTGCTTAATTCTCCGCGTCTCTATCCCGTTCTGCTGGAGCCTGATACACCGACTCAATTTGAAATCTTTGTGCCAGCTCCGGAAGATGGCGATCACGACACCGTTATAGCCAACGTTGTTCAGGAATGTTTCGGTCATGAATGCCGGTACAAAGTAACGGACAAAGCTTTTGCAATGTCGGAAAAGCCAGTCATCAGGCTGGAAGCTCATTTCAATGACAAACGCGAAAAGGTTTTAGAACTGACCTTTTCCTGTTTCAATCTTTCACTCTCAGCGTCCGTGCATGAAAACCAGCTACGTCAGATTTTGTTACTTTGCGAAGACTTTGGCGTAAGGCTTCAGGGTAGAGCAGGGGCATCCTGCCACGTTAATATGCGCAGTGCTTACCGTCGTCTTGCTCATGTTGGCACCGGCTCTCGCCCAGGTGATGACAGTGATGTGCGGGTCTATACCTCGTTAAAAGAAGAAAAAGATGTTAAGAGGCTGCTTGATAAGTCAACCAGGGGAAGTGAGCTTGTACCGGCGAGGCACGGGCAGCAGTTTAACGGGGTCTTAGTGAATGCCACACCCGCATCGGCCACTACTGGTTTCATTTACCTTTCGCATGATTTTCCGGAAGGCCAGTTTATGATGACAGCCGAGGTGTTGCATGTTGGAATTACACCAGGCGGTATCTACTACATTGAAACACTGGACGGTTACCGGTTTATCGTGACAGCGTTTGAGAAGGGATTAATGAACGGTTTGAGGGAGTTTATAGCTGCAAATGAGGAATATTTTAAGTATTACCGCTGGTCTTAGTATCTAACCTGAAACCGGTAGGCCAGGGAAGGCAACCGGGAAAAGGCAATTTAACCTGATCCTATACCTACGACTATCTTTATCCACTTATAATAGCCTGAACAAATTATAATGCCCGATCACCGCATTTGCTGAAACCTCACATATTCTTCTTATGCTTCCCCTGATAATCTTCGACCGCAGGACAAAGGAACGTGATTATGAAATAATATTTATGAACACATAAAAGTTACTTTTCCATGGTGGCACATCACAAACATTGTGGGTTTCATAATCATTTTTGTTATTTAAAAATGATGAGTTCAATTCTAATTAAAGGCGGTGTTTTTTTGAAAGTTTGCTGGAAGGTTATTAGCTGGGGGGTGGGTAACAGTATAATAAGTACAGATGAAAAGGAGGTTTTATGAAAGCGTTAGACGTGGTTTCAACTCAACTCAACTTTATTAATCTGCTGGATCAGGCAGGATATGCTCTTTCAGAAATTGTTGTAAAACGCTTCAGTGCTGCACCAGCCTTTAACCAAGGGCACTGGTTGTTCATTGCAGAGCAGGATAACCGCTACATTGAAGTGGCCTGTATTCTCTCTTTAGCTTCAGAAAGCGGAGAGCAGCATGTTGATGTTTTTATTAATATGTTCGAAGACCCGATTGATGATGTTATTGCACGAAAAATTGAAACCAAAACCTTTGGGACGCTTTATAAATACATTGAACGTATACCTTTTACTCCGGGCGTAAAGAAAGAATTCTTGAGCAGTATTGAGAACATCAATTTTAGTTAATCAAAAACCACAACTTTTTGCCACCAAGTTATTAGGTAATGCTATCAACCTGATATCATTACCTTAACATGAATATGAGCGGAGCCGGGTTATGTCTAATAATACTGAAATCATTAGCTGTGATTTATTTTCAACTCTATCTTCACTTAATTTTAGCACCGAGGATATTACAGGTTTGACTCCGGCCAACTTTCGAAAGGGAGCTTTCTTACATGCAAAAATTTCTGCTAGCCAGGCCACGCGAGCGACTGATATTTCCCTTCAATTACTCACGGATCGTGTCACAGGTGAAATGAACTACGTAATAGTAATTGGCAGGCACGAAGGACTCCTGCAAAGCGAAGCAATTGACCCAAAAGCTGATAAGCAATACCGGGAAAACCGTCATTCTCGCCATTTTATCCCAGTAACCGATGCCAGTACCAAAGCCCTGAAAAAAACCTGCAAGGTAATGAAAACATATATCAAAGAGCAGGCATTTAAGCCTAACACCTGGGGGCACAGTTTCATTAAGGGTTGATTTATTCTTGCCCCGGTGAGCCGGGGCAACGCTAAATTAACCTCAAACTGTGCTGGAGGCACAAATGTCTGAAAAACACTTTATCGTTAAAATCCAGAACCGAAACGGCGACCATGAGAATAGCTATGTTCGGTTACTCGTCAGCGATTGTGAGAAAAATGCTTGCCAGACGGCACTCATTTCAGAGTGCCATGGCGAGCTTGAACAGCTGAGTTTTGAAGACGGTGGGGTTTACGACTACAACGGCGAAAATCACTACAGTGTCAGGAGCTGCGTGGAGGTTGCTCCAGAAGATGTTGCAACTTTGCAACGCTTCCTTTAACACCTGTGGCATTTGATTAAATATCGGGCGTCCGCTACAGGATGCCCGTGATTTAAACGATTCCTCAAAGATCGCTGTCACTCCTGATAACTGTATTAAGAGCAGGTTTGTGATAGGTTCAGCGTAACAACATTACTGGAATTTTGGTTGCCTTGATGAAGAGCTGCTTTTCTGATTTACCCGTTAAAGACGGCACGTCCGGAACCTGGAAACTGGACACATTCGAAATTACCGCAGATAAGGCGATGAGCCTCGCCCTTCGTGCCGAGTATACAGGTAATACAGACGAGTTTATCCCGCCCGGTAGATATCGGCGCTTGTCAAACGGATGGGATGTGGTGATGTCCAATACCCCGATGGAGATCAGAACCTGCCAGGATTTTTTAAAGCGAGCCACCGGGCACGTGCTCATTAATGGTCTTGGTCTGGGGATGGTGCTTCACGCCATTCTTCAAAAAGACGATGTAATCCATGTCACGGTAATTGAAAAAGAACAGGACGTTATTAACCTCGTTGCGGCCTCGTTTGCAAACGATCCTCGCGTTGAAATTATCCATGCTGATGCAATGAAGTATTGCCCACCAGCAGGCGTCACGTACAACGCATGTTGGCACGACATATGGCCAGACTTCGCAACAGCTAACCTCTCACAGATGGATAAGCTGGAAATGAAGTACCGGGACATCTGTGAATGGCAGGGCTCGTGGGGCAGGGAGGAGTGTCAGCAAAAGCACATTGAGTTTCAAAATCTTGGGGCTGAATGAGTACAACTTTTGAAGGTGTCTCCGCTAAAGAAGACTGGCTCTCTCTGCGCATGCCCAGCTGTGCTGTATGACCTGGCAAAGCCTATTAATAAGCAGATCGGTTTGATTTAGTAATCTCCCTTCCAACCATCTGGCCGATATTTTTACTGCATCTCCATTAAGGATGGCTGATGAGCACGATTTCTACGGATTTAATTGCACGGATCTACGCAGCCTCCGACTTGCCGTTGAGCAACGACGAGCTGTATCGCGAAGTGCAGCGTGAAACTGGCATGTCGGATGCCGAATTGCACGAACTGAAAGAATTTGGGTCAGATAAAACCAGAACCAGCGGCGTCAAACACAAAGTACGCTGGTTTCAGCAGACTCTCCGTCAGGCTGGGGTCATCGAACGCGTTCCAGAAAAACGGGGCGTCTGGAGATACGCCTCTAAGACGAAAACAAACCTACACGAGTCATGGGAAAAGCTCTGTGTTGTCGGTTTCTCAACTTCTCTTGGGGCATCGGTTTTTGGAAATGCCTATGCCTTCTTCAGCAATATCACAGAGCAAATTCATCTTTGCCTGACCTCGCCGCCTTACCTCCTTCGAAATTCAAGAGACTATGGGCACGGCGGGGGACGTGGCGAGCAGGTTTATATTGACTGGCTGCTGCGTATCCTCGAACCGATCGTGAAACAGCTTGTACCCGGCGCAAGTGTGGCATTGAATATCACTCAAGATAGCTTTAATAGGGGCAGGCCTTCACGTTCTCTGTATCTGGAGCGTCTGACACTGGCATTATGTGACAAGCTGGGGCTTGAGCTCATGGACAGGCTTCAGTGGGTGAATCGCAGTAAGCCCCCATCGCCAACGCACTGGGCATGTAAGCAACGAGTGCAGCTCTGCTCATCGTATGAGCCTGTGCTGTGGTTTACCAATGATGCGAGTAAGGTTCGTTCAAACAACTTACGTGTACTGCAACCGCATTCAGAGCAGCATCTTAAATTGCAGGCAGCAGGCGGTGAAAATCGCACGACCTTTTATGGTGATGGGGCGTACCAGCTTAAAAGCGGATCCTTTGGAAATAAAACAGAAGGAACGATCCCCAAAAATACTTTGTTTTACGGCAATAGCTGCGCTGATACGAGATTTTGCCATTCCATTGCCCGCGAGCTAGGTTTTCCGCTGCATGGTGCAACGTCTCCTACCAGGCTTGCAGCGTTTCTGATTGAGTTTTTGACAGAGCCGGGAGATCTTGTTGTAGATCCCTTCGCTGGCCTGCATAAAGTTCCCATCGCAGCCGAGCGACTTGGCAGACGTTGGCTGGCGACGGACAAAATCATGGAATGGCTGGCGATTTCCCGAAACCTTTTTACGGCCGCACCGGGATATAAGAGTAACCCCATGCTGGACGAGCTCGCCGAACTGTATCGGGCTTAATGCAAGTAAACGGTTTTGATAAAGTGGTTTGAAGCGACAAGCGGTTTATTCATTTTGCATTGTTTCTACCATAAAATGACAATATTAACGGCTTAGCATACGCCGCAGAGATAATCAGGTTGCCATTCATTTCCGGTTGTCTGTATTAACGAGCGTATTCATTATTCACTTATTTCTACGATATAGACCCAACAAATACAAAATGGTGGTTGTGATACAGATCTTGTTGGATTAACATCTGGTACATTAACTATTTTGGTAATTTAGACGGTTTCTAAATTAAAGGTGAACAGATATGAAGTCAGATTCAGAAATGGTTTCTCCTATCGAGTTGCACATTGGCGATCATGTCCAGCGGCATGGTGCTTTATTTGAGGTCATGCATATTGTTGAATCAGAATGCGATATTCCCGGCGGCATCCGGGTAGCAGCATGCATTTCACGGGTAATCGGTGACAATACGGGCAATATTCCTCGTGGTTGGCTGGAAACACCGAAGCGTATGGCTGAGCGAGGAGTTAAGTGGGCGACGAGTCTTCCTGAAGGGCTTTACTTTAACATCCAGGGTAACGCACATGCGAAAGTAAGCCGGGTTATTCGTAATGTGACTAACTGAAGATTTTTCCTGGATTGCGGTGTAAAAGTTACTTTTCACCGCATCGTTTTCCATCACTACTAATTCAGAGCTTCTCTGAAATAAGCAGAGTTAAAGCTAACGGTTTATTCAGGCCATTTGATTATAATCATTATCCTGCACTTCAAAAATATTCAATATTTTTTCTTCTGGCCTATTAGCCAGAATTCTCGATTCGGTATCATTTACTTACGGTAATTTTTTTGAAAACGAGGTAAATGGCATGCATTCTCAGGAACCTATCACGAAATTAACCCAGACGTTGCAACGCGACGATGGTTCTCAGGTTCGTATTGTAGCGCAGCGGGGATATGGTAGCGGGCTTACAGCCTCGCTTGATGTGTACGTTCTCCGTCGTGATTCCTCTGAAAGCAACTGGTCACTGTGCAGAAAAGATCCTCACCCAGAGTGGAGAAATATGTCAGTAGAGGAGTATGAGCAATATGGACGCTCTGAAATGCTGCGCTATGCCACACCAGGTGAAATTCTCAGGGTGGCATCCGCTATTGGTCAGCCAATGAGCTTCCTCGATGGCAACCCTGCGTTTTAGCCTGACCCCCTGGCGATGCCTTTTAAACCGACGTCATTCTTTTTACGAGCAACAGACGGAGAAAAAAAATGAATCTGAATGAACAAAGCACGAGCGAAGCGACTCCAGATTTGAGCCGACTTTACCTCATTTCCGGGCGCATTATGTTTGATGATGATGATCAGGCCTACCTGGTCGAAGCCGATTCCCCTGGGGATGCAGAGGAGGCTTTCCGGCATCATATTGCCGACTGTGCCGACGACTTAGAAAAGGTGATTATAGTTTCCTCTACATGTTTCGCTTCAGCTCACAGCAGTCGCGTAATTTGTCGGCCTGCCGTGAATTAATTTCAGCACCCAATGATATTTTCCTCTTTATAAAAGCCGCCGTCTGGCGGTTTTTATTTGCAAAAATTAAAATTAACCCTGAGTAATATTAATTTAAGATAGGTTGGTGTTCATATTTTTCTTGATATTTTATCTAAAAAAACGACTTCAGGCTATTAGTTGGTAGTAGTGTGTTTGTTATGATCTTCTCATCAAATACATTAATTAAATAATCAAGGAGTCAACTGTGGCAGATAATTATACTCAGGCGTCGTTTATTATTCCCTGCACTCAGGAGCAGGCTAAAATGGCACAAGAAGCAATCACATTCGTTACCGAAGCAGAAATTGCAGAAGGCGAGCGTTTACTTGATAAGCCACTGGCAGATTGTTCTCTGACTGAGAAGCTGATCCTCAGTATTATTGAGAACCACCCTGAGTATGACCCTTCAGAGCCGAGCTTTGGGCAACCATCCTGCCCAGACTTCAATTATGACCTTTGGTTCGCAACAGAAGTTACCAGCAGTGGGCTGGCAGTTTTTCATGAAGAGACCATGGATCTTGACCATGCAATTTGCCTTACAACTGCCGTTCTCTCGGTATTCGACATCCCGGAGATGGTAACAATTAATGCTGCATTTACATGCAGTCAAAGCCGTACAGATGAATTTGGGGGGATGACAATTCTGGTCACAAAGGATAACCACTATTACCAGGATGGTGGTCAGTTTTCACGTCTCATGAATGAAGCTCACAAAGCCGGTATCCAGTATGCTCTGTGTAAAGTGACGCATTACCACGGTGAGAGCAGCTATGTGGCAAGCTATGTCCTGAGCTGCGACGTAGCGGATTCAGCCCAGGAGGTCGTTAACAAACGACTGAAGGCATGTGCCGGAAAAGAGCCAGAAGACGGAATCTATATTCTGTGTGAAGAAGACAACACCAGTCTTTCGGTCGAACTCGTTACAGAACTGTCTCCGCTCGATTACGACAAGCTGAGCAAGCTTCTCCCTTCCCTTGGCACCCTTTGCGGCGCTTAAGCCTGCCAATTACCGTAGCCACCGGTTTCCCCGGTGGCCTGGAGCCTGCCATGACCAATAAATTCATAGTTTCTACCGTTGATTGTATCAATGAATTTGCAAGTGACGTTCCGCAAAGTGTTTCCTTACGGATAGATACAATGCTTGAACAGCGTATCCGCAAATTGGCGGCATACGTGAAAGAAAACGATCTTCATTTAACTGAGTTTTACTTCTATGACGCTAACTGGTCATTTTGTGGTGAAGATGAAATTCAAGAAATAAAAGACATGGATGAATATAAGCATAGCGACAGCATAAAGCAGGAAGCGATGCTGCGGGAAGTAATGCCATCAGCACGTACGGAATGCCCGGTTATTAGGGTGATGAAAGATTCATTTCAGCTTTCAGCTCTACCACGCCATTGTGGTGATGACATGACTCTTAACACTCCTTTTATTCCGCTGTCTGAGTTGAAAACAAATAATACGGCATTTATTACGCCGCCAACCTATAACTAATAGCTGTGCCGGGTGATTAAATTACAATGGATTATTTTATATATATTGGCATTAAATCCGCGTGATTTTGATTTAATATAATTTCGCTAAATGGTTGCGCTGTAGTTATTTTAAAGTTCTAATAATATCAGTGATGCAGCATATACCGTGTTTCAGGAAAATATATGTTTATTGAAAAAAGCGACTCATTCCTTGAATTATCCTCAGAAGTTATTTTTCCTGAGGCGGCTAATGCTGCCATTTTGAAACATGATAAATGGGCGGATGTTTGGGAGACCCTGACAACCGATGCCGATCTGAACTATACCGATGAAAAGGAGACTGTGAGTCTTTCTTCTCTGGTCATGTCAGCCACATCTGCTATTTATCAGGCTATTACGGACGGCTGGACGATGTGCGTGGGATACAGTGGCGGCAAAGACTCCCATTCTCTTCTGCACCTGTTTCTGATGGCATTGATCAGGGCAGTACGTAACGGCACAAATATCAGCGAACATCATTTCATTCAGATGTCCGATACGCTGATCGAAAACCCTGAGATGCACTATCAGGCTTCACAGGTTCTCAACCAGCTCAGAATGTTCATTGCTGAACACCAGCTACCGGTCACAGTCCTTGTCGCCCGACCGTCTCTTACGCAGAGCTGGGTCGGCCGCATTCTGACTGGGCGCGGACTTCCGACCTGGACTAATTCTTCTACCCGACAGTGCTCAACCGACTACAAAATCGCGCCCCTGCGCCAGGCCAAAGCTCGTTACCTGAAAAACGCCCCGGCATCCGTTCGAAGCAGGGTATGCCTGATGCTGGGCTCCAGGGATGATGAAAGTGCCCGAAGGGCCGGAAATATCCTCAAAATGGGAGGGCAGGCGAGGAAAGTAACCCTGACTGAGCACGGTGGTGAACTCTATCCGGTAAAGGAGTGGCGCACTCAGGACATCTGGTCTTTTCTGATGGCCTGTGGTTCCGAATCAAGCTTCCCTTTACCAAGCTTTATGCCGGATAACTTCAGCCTGGCAACGCTTTATAAAGACGCCACCGGGGAGTGTATCTGGTCGCCGGAGAAACCCACTCGAACATCAGCTTGTGGGGCTCGATATGGGTGCTCGCTTTGCACAGCAGTAGGGGTTGACCATTCAATGGAAACGCTCCTTCGAACTGACCCGGAGAAATACGGTTATCAGGCTGGACTGAGTCGTCTTCAGCGATTTCTTTCTAAGATCCAGTACGACTGGAGCCTGCGGGATTATATCGGTCGTAAAGTGTTCGAAGGCGGATATGTGCGTCTTCAACCCAATATCTTTTCTTCGTCCCTGACTGAACGTCTTTTTCATGCCTGTTGCAGCCTTGATTATGTTGAAGCAAGACGTGCGGCAGAGCATCGCAGAAAGCTACTTTCCGGCGAGGTTGACGATACGGCTTATAACCGTCGTATGGCTGAGCCACAATTTCGGCTTGTACAGGAAGCAAACGTGATCCACGTTGATTTCCTCTGGTCGTTGCACTGTTTCAACCCTCGCCCGTTTCGGGCAATTGAGATTTATCGCAGTGTCTGGGAAGAGGCCGATCTGGACCTTCTTGAGGATGAGCCTGACATGCAGCCTGTGCCCCGTACACCAATGCCAGCTCCACTCTGGATGAAACTGCCCGGAGGCCGGTTCGGTACAGCTTATGATGGACTGACTGATACGTTGCCGCTGATGACCTATTTTGACGGGCAGGCTGATCCCAGGGCTTCACGTAGCCTAAAGACCGGAGAGAGCAGTTCTGTCGTCGTGGCATTCGAGGAAGAGGATGAGCTGACTGTTGAAGAAGATACGGCATCCTGGATTATCTGGCATGAATACGAAGGGTTACGTCAGCGCATTGCTGACGGTGAGTTCACTCCAACGACTGCTGCTCAGTATCTTCTTCGTTATGGAGCGGTCCGAATTTCAAAAGGGAAGGGCGCTGTCTATCATCGCCTCGCACAACGGGGACAAACCTTTTCCCGCCTGGGGATAGGCGACAGAGTGTCGCTTCCAGAGTTGGTTGCCAGTCGTCGTTTTAAAATACTCAGCGATTCTGCATACCGTAAGGTTGTAGCCCGGAAATTGCGTGGACAGATAAAAAAGTTCAGATTCTGGGCATGCGTAGCTGCCTGTGTTCAGTTGCACGTACACAACAAGACGGCACTCGGAGAAAGAATTTTAACGTTACTCGAAGGTGAGAGGGAACAGCAACAAGGTGCGATCCAGGCGAAGCTGAAGGCGGGAATGATGGATGCAGTTCTAACTCTGTGTAACCAGCGACTTCGGGTGAAAGAAAATACTAACCAGCCAGAGGAGTTCCGCTATTACCGTGCCGTAAGAGCTCGTTTCATGCGCCATTTATCTGAATGCCTTAAGCCAGAAAATGGCGGCGTTATCCGTGACGTTATCTGGGAACTGAGGGTGCTGAGCAGTGCTCACGGTACGACCAAAACAGGTTTTTACTATGTCGATAGCAATCGCCCGACAGCGAAAGGACTGTTAAACCGCCTTCTGATGAGGATGGTCAAGCAGGTCGTATAAGCGTCTGAAACGCGAAACACACGAAAATGGAGGGGTTATACAAAAAAAACTTAGCTTTGATCGTGATGTAATGTGGACATCATGTCCAAGCGTTGCTGCATCCAGAAAAGTAACTTTAATCCTGTTGATACAGCCCTTGCATTACCTGTTTACGCATAGCGTGGAAACGTTCTAATTAAACCAGACGAATATAAATTTAAATTAATTCACTCACCCCCGGAATCGGGGAACTAAACAAAAGGATCATCAATGCAAAATCAAAATACACCCGCTCAGGAAAAACACACCGTATACCTTTTTAATGCCGAACATGCTGACAAGACAGCCGCCAAGCAAGCCGGGAAACTCTTCACGCTGGACATTGAACACCCAATGACCCTCAACGATCTCTCGCTGCTGTGTGAGTCGGTCGCGGACGCTGTGGGAGCCCCTGGCGGAATTAAATATGAAATCACAACAGAGCCTAATGGGGTTCAGGAGGAATACTGAATCAATGTGGTGTGAGTCCATTTTAATTTGAGGTTTGATGAGTTCTATCGAGAGGTTGAAGTATGACTTTGAAAATGGGAAGTTCCGGGACTTCCAAGCCTGAGGGGCCATTTGTATTAATCACTTTTGAGGGGGACGAATTTCTTTTTGATGACAGACATAATGTCGTCAAGATAAATGGCAGGCCAAAAAAAATGGATGTAAAGCGACATTATTTTGAGTCCGATCTGGGAGAAGGGAAAGCGAAATACTGGACTTTAAATATCGAAGAGGCTCATCGGTTCAATTCGATTGATGAAGCGACAGAACAGCTTTGTAAACTGAATCGCCCTCATCTGATCAAAATTCGCAAAGTTGAGGGGGTATCTGAATGACCAAAGAGATGTTTTTACGCATTTTAAATGAGGCACAGGCTCGTGTGGATAACGATTCGCTTCCGCTTGATGTTCGTATCCGGTCACGCACCACGGTAAATGATTGCGTCATCCGGGCAGATAAAGAGGGGTGGCCTATTGAGTATAAACAGAAGGTCTGGGTAGATGCAGTCAGTGGCTGTTGACTTCAGCGGTTACTTAAGCCAGTTCCTGTGCCCGTCAGCTTAGTAAAGGCGGAAAATGATATGGTCAAGGTGATAAATATCAACGGGAATTTAGTTGAATTACCTGAGCCCTCAGCAAAGTTATCCAAAGCTGAATCACCTGATGGTAGGTTCTCAAAACCTAAAAATAAGATCTCTAAAATGCAGCGAGCTGAGCTGCGAATGAAATTTGGAGGGCGTTGTGCCTATTGTGGTTGCAAGCTTCCTGAAAAAGGGTGGCATGCCGATCATGTTGAGCCTGTTCGACGCGACTTTGAGCTGGTGAGAGCCCCGGTCGGCAGCGGCGTAACTCATGTTGCCCGAAGTACGGGTAAGGTTATGCACCCTGAACTGCATGCTATAGAAAACTTATTTCCATCATGCGCCCCCTGCAACCTTTTTAAAGGAGCTTTTAGTGTTGAAGGAATGAGAAAAGAAATTACCAAACAAGTTGAACGGGCTCGCGCATATAGCGTGAATTTCCGTACCGCAGAACGTTTTGGTTTGCTTCATATTGTAGAAAAACCGGTCGTCTTCTGGTTTGAGCAGTATGACGAACAGAAACAAAACGAATAATTTCTGTGAAACATAAAAGAAGTTAATCAGCAGTGGTTTACTAATTAAAGAGTGATTTAAATATTTTGATGCTGCTGAGGAGCTGCCTGGTATATCCTTCAAAGGAGAAAATGATGTATCTGCATCTTGTGCCCCGTATTCTTCACCATATGAAAAACAAGTGTACTCTCGTGTCAGTTTCTGTACCTGAATTGTCACTTGAGCTTAAAGCTGATTCGCTGGTGGCAATGAAACCCTATCCCAACAAGTCCTACCACGTTGTCATGTTGAAGGGGCGACGTGCATTAAATGGCTTTCTGGTAAAAAGCCCACGGACTTTAACTGAGTTCACAATGATAACAATCTGGGAAATAGAAGGCTTTGGAAAAATTAGTCATACCGTAAAAACGCTCGTTCAGGACAAAGACTATGACATGGTCTCCCATGATGTCCTTTTGGCACATGCATACCATCAGAGGGAGGAAGAACTGGGGTACCGTGTACATCCATCCTATGACAGTCTAGCTCCCGTCGATTTTGAACCAACAATGCAGTCAAGGTACATAAAGGAATCCGATCTTTCCCACGACGTATGGGAAACATATTCATGGGGGGAATTTCTGCGTTCGCGTGAAGAGACATTTCTGGCGATGACCATTTCTTCTTCTCGTTTAAACCACCCTGCATTTATCAGAGGAAACCGGCAACCTCAAACTGACCAGGCCATCATTATCAGTTCGTAACGACCTTTTATTCTTTTTGATGCCAGGTGAGTCTCCTTTTGCCTGGCCACTTTGATTTAATACCTGGGAGTAACCTATGGATGAGCAAGAGATTCTTCGCGTTATAAACGGCCGTGATATTGATGCTACTGACCTCCTGGAAGAAGCTATGCCGAACGCAGCCCGACGCTTTTATCGCTTAACTAAAAGCTTAAACAAATTGCTTCAGGAGGTCCGGGAGCACTTTCCTGACGCGATGTATTACTCTGCCAGCGGAACGGTAAGCCTGCTGTTGGGGAGCAGCCACGACAACAATGACCATCCGGTTAGAGAAATGGTCGCTGTAACGTCACCAGACCTAAACATTGAAGGCGGTGATTGGTAGGTCAAGCAGGGAATCTACGTGCACTTCATGTCCTAACTTCATCCAGTTCTGAATTGAGTGCACAGACAGTAGGGAACTTCTCCTTTAATCAGAATGGCAAAGGGTTACGTGAGGATCGGATTCTATTTTTTTGCCGTGAAAACGGATAAACGCAGGTTTTGGCGCTTTAACCGAAAAATCAGCAGTTCAGTAAATGATAGGCTGTCATGGATAACCATTTTGAGGCAAAAATGAACGTTTCAACTGACAGCAGCAACATTTCGATAGCAGAACTTAAAAAAGAATATATACCGGGTCTTCTGCTTAATGCTGGGGCCATAAGCCATTACGGCGACTCGGCTATATCTTCAAAGGCTATGGATAAATATTCAAATCTTCTGGAGAAAGACGCAGTTTCCGCTTTATCAGGAGCCTTGAGCCGTATCGTAAGTGCCTTAGCGGAGGCAGATCCACGTTCTATCAGTAGCAATCCATCCTGGTTTTCCCGTTTTACGGGCAAACATCTTGAAAAGCGCTTCCGATACCAACACGCACGTGAAAAGGTGGAAACTCTCATTAATGAGGGGAACGGTTATCTTACGTATGTGGATGAAACGTTACTGGCTTTAGAAGAGCTGCTTGAAACATATGTATCAGAAATCAGGCGTCTCAAACTTTATATTCAGGCAGGCCAGGAGTTCCTTAGGGATTCGACTGAAGAAAAAAATAATGAAGAACTAAGCCTCCTGCTCGATAAACCGAGGGAAAGATTTGCCAGACGTTTAGCGAACCTGACAACTCTACTTGCGTCGCATGAAATGGCCACCATGCAGATGGAAATAACTCGTGGGTCTTGTATAGATATTGCTGACCGCTTTAATGAAACTATAAAAGTCCTGGTTCCAGTATGGCGGCAACACACACTTTCGCTGCTAACAGTAAATAACACCGACCCTACCATTGTTAAAAAAGCTAATCAGGCTCATGAAGCTCTCCTAAAAAGCCTGCGACAAAATTTAGAGGGATTCCGAAATGATTAATAACTTAACCGCTAACACCAAGATTGTTGCGTTTACTTTGACTTCCGCAGAACTGGAAAAGTTCGGACTCCATGAGCGGGATGAACAAGAGATTAAAGCCGTCGCGGAATGCATTAATGCAGATGACCCTGAAACTGTTTATAGTTTTGGTCGGGCAATGGGAGAGAATATTGCTAACTATACGGATAGCCTCCTTGATCAAGTTCGTAATAAAGATTTAGACGAAGCCGGGGCCAAGCTTACTGAAATTATAAATCTTGCAAGAAATGTAAACATTTCAAACCTAACTGAAAGTCGTTCAAATCTACCAGTTATTGGTCCCTTGCTGGATAGGATTCGCACCCGAGGTAAGAATTTTGCCGCCCAGTTTGAATCTACCCGTGAACAAATAGATGCTCTTGTTTCAGAGGTTTCTGTTACACAGAATAGCCTCGGCGCTAATAATATTTCCCTCCAGCAAATGTTTGACGAAGTTGTAAAAGAACACCACTTGACAGGTGTGCATATTGCTGCGGGGAAACTAAGGCTGGGAGAATTACAACTAAAGGCAGAGAATCTCAGATCTAATGTTGGTAATAATCCTGCTAAGTTTCAGGAAGTAGCAGATATGGAAACTTTAATTGCTAATTTAGACAAACGTATTGGTGATTTGATCGTTTCTCAGCAGTCTGCTATGCAAGTTTTGCCAATGGTACGAATTATACAGTCAAATAACCAAAATCTTATCGACAAGTTTCACAGTGTCAAAGAGGTTACTGTACCTAATATCAAGCGTCAGTTTCTCTTGTCCATTTCTCTGAATGGACAGCGTAATGCTGTAAATCTAGCAAATGATATCGATAATGCCAACAATGATTTACTCCGTAGTAATGCAAAATTACTGCATCGTAATGCAGTAGAAACTATGAAAGCTAATCAACGGATGGTTATTGATATCAGCACTCTTAAAGAGGTGCAGGATACGATTATACAGACTGTCGGCGACGTTATCAGAATTCAAAAAGAGGGAGCAAGTAAGCTCAGGGAGACAGAAAAACAGGTTCTTGCCATGCGTGAGAATTTGCGCACCCGTCTGACACAAAAAGGGGTAGATCATGGTGCGTAAACTTAAGGGTAATGACGACTTTTCGCGCGAACTGTCTTTTCTTTTTTACAGGTCTATAAAAATTAGAAATTCAGGTTTCGCAATTTTTGGTGTGGGTCTGCTGATAATGATTTTTGGTCTTTGCTTGTGGTTGTTGTCATTACACCTCTCGCCTTCAGTTCTGGACTTTGATATTGATGTGCCCTTGTCATTATTTAATTCATCTGAGGATGAAGGTAAGTTAGTAGTTTCGGATTTTGGCGATGCATTTGGAGGCTTCCTTACTAATTACTCTAAGTTGCTATTAGGGATTGTGGGGCTATTAGTAGGGTTTTCAACTGTCTTTAAAATTATAAATAGAGAGGAATTGGGCGAGATATCACCGATGCTTATTATTGCTGCCGCTTTTCTTATCGGCTTGCCAGTTTTTACATCCACTTTAGGTTCGGAAGAGACTGATGCCAATTCAGCTTCGACTGTAAAGATTATCAAGAAATATATAAAAGATGAAAAATACGATAAACTTGTTGCATTTTTAAATGATAGTAATTGGCCCTCAGGTGAAGAGGTATCTGTGAACTATTTAAAGGCGCAGCTTCATATAAAACTTGGCAAACCAGATGTAAAGTTAACACAGAATGTTGTTAGGGCGTATATGTCTGGTGTATTACAGTCAAATATTCCCGTGAAAGTCCGTTATGCATTGGAAAAGACAGCTTTAGATAAAACCGTCTCACCGCTTGCGATTCGTCACGAGCAAAAACGTATGTCTAAATCACATAATTTTGCAAAAATGTCGGTTAATTGTCTTAAAGTAGGTAGTCCCGTCGCGTTCGTTGGCGTTTTGTTCGCTCTTCTTGGTATAAAAATCAGGCGGCGGGTCAGATTTTTAGAATCAAATTGAATGAAAGCCCGGTACGCCGGGCTTTTTTATTCAGTAACTTTTATCAAATATGTAGTAGTTTACCGGAATCTGCTCCTCCAGCTTGTTAGCTGAAAAGCTTACTCAAGTATAATAATCTACTTCTGATTATGTTTTTTATGGTTTCATTTTTACACAACTTATTAAGGATACATGATGTGTAACTTTACTCCTGTCCAAATTATTGCTGATTATATACTGAGGTTTCTTAAAAATAATTCTGATGCCAAGCTTTATGAGGCAATGCAGCGTCTTGAAAAGAAAATTGGTCAGTTTGTCGCTGATGGGGTTGATGAACATCAATTACGCTCTTCATTAAGCAAAGTCTGTCGATCTCGTTCCAGGGCGGCTCTTAAAGAGGAGTGTGAACAACTCATTCCATAAAAAGAACATCATACGGGAAAGTTACTTTAACGGTGAATGGCTCGCTTCTGGAGGTTTAAGTTGACGGCCATTCCTACCATAGCCATCATGCTGTATGATTAGCATTCGAGTGTGGCACTACTAATTTTAATGGGCTAAGCATTCAGTCTCCACCTCTCTAACTATAAAGGTTCTTTTCATGTCCAATAGCTTCGATAAGCCTCAAACGCTCTCGGCACATAATTCTGATGCAGAACCCTTTTTTCCGAAAAACCTTGGTTCGTTTATAGAGCAGGTGTCCGGAAGAGACCTGGCAATGCTCACAGAATCCGAAAAAGAACAGCTTGCGCACCTAATCAAAATTGGGCGGAGATATGGAGTTTCTGTAGCTATCGTTCCCGATACAGACTCTGCTGAGCTTCATGAATTAGTGTCTAATGCCGATTCCATTGAAAGGCAGTTTTCCATCTATGAACGCATCCAGACGAAGATTGCGATCACCAAGTCTCAGGAAGCATAAACAAAGTGAGAAATGCAACAACGTGGTATGACGTTGTACATGTTGAAATCTCTACAGGCGAGCGAGGCGGCAGGATATGGGTGCTGAAGCTCTCCTGTGGCCATACAGTATTTCGTCGAATACCTCCTCTTCGTCTTCATAACCTCACCGCTTTTTCTCTGCGGGAGCCCCCAGAAAAATGTCGGTGCTCCCTTTGTAATTCGAATCCATAATAAAACCTTTTAAAGGCTCCAAACTGCATATCACTGGATAAATCATCCTCTATAGCGTTCAATCATAAACGCTAAGTTTATATTTCAATCATTCTATTTTAATAACGCTATAAAAGACGGAATCCGATTTAGTCTGTTTGATGCTTGAATCCTCTTCAGTGTCCTTTATCTTTTACCCAGCGACTGTAACATTAACCTGGGCAGAAAAGTTGTTTTCAAACTAAGTACGAAATTTTTCTGCTCAGGTTATTAGCCGGGTAAGCCACTTTGTTATATTTGTTTCACATTAACAGAGGAGGCGATATGCAAATTGAAAAGGTGATGGAATTACTCGAAGTTCTTTCAAGCTGGCTTGAAGATAACATCAATATGGATTCTGAAATTATCTTTGATAATGACGAAGATAATACCAACTCAGAAATTCTGTATCCTGCTGTAGAAAAGGCTAATGCCGTTTTGCGCAAAATGGCATCGTTATCTTCAGATTCTGTTCATGCAATTCGACAGCGCTTGCAGCTTGCCGTAGAAGGCAAAGCTGAATTGTCCCTCAAGGATGTGAGAGAGCTTCTGCTGGCAACAAAGTATCTGATGTTGTCCACTGAAGAGGGAGAGTAAGCCTGTGACCACTCTCGTATTTCAAATGGCGGATATCAATAAACTGATCGAAGAAATTCGCACCGCAAAAACGTTTTCGGTCACCGCAGATCAGATCTATGACCCGGCATGCTATCCGGGGGGAGCCCTCCTTAACGCTGAGGGACAGACTGAAGAAGAGGCGCGTAAAGCTGGTAGGGTTTTCTTTCCCTCATCCTCAAAAATTGCCAGCACACATCTGGTGCCAAAAGTGCTTCTCGCGCACAGTCATGGTGTATACCTGATCACTAATGCTGAGCTTGAGGGCTCTCCCGCATCCCGCGATACTGTGGCTTACGCCCGGGGGATGAATCCAAAACTGGATGAGGACTGGGATTACGCTTGTGATGCCGCTTTGGGCGGGTCTGATTGTAGCTATACCATTCCCGTTGAGTGGCTGGAGTTAGCGGTAGAGCAGGGTTTTCAGGAGTTTCGACTTCGAATGAGTGAAACCAAGATCAAACTTGTCACCAAATAGTATGTCCTTGCTGTTTCCATTCAAACATTGTCCGCCAGTCGAGCTGCTGGCGGATTGTTTTATATAAGGTCGGGAAGGTATGTCAGGTTTAAGCAGTTCCGCCCAGAAGCTTACAAGGGCGCAGATTTACGTGTTACGACGGATGGCATCCGGCACGATCTATGATATCTCTGGCAATTTCAGACGGGCCAGAGAACGGCGTACGTTTATGGGGAATCCTGATGATGTGACGTGCAGGAGCTCTCCGGTCCTGTTCCGGCTGGGCCTCGTGGAGTTATGCCAGCCAGCAAGGCATCTGGAGCCAGGTTTATACTATCGGCTCAAGTTGAGCTCTTCAGGGCATGAAGCTCTTAAGGCGAACGCACACCTCTAACATTTGAGATAGTTCGTTCGCAGCCAGGAAAGTAACTTTCACCTCAAGTGTGACCCTTACTACCTCATTTATTACTAAAACCCCCCTCTGATATGTCGAAAATGCTCATTTATACGAAAATACTTTCTCTTCAGGTGTGATGTAATTACTGAGAATTCTCCCTGAATGGAAGGCAACCGATGAAAATGTTTTTTACCCCTTATGTTCGTATCGTTTTCTATTTTTGCGCATTGATTTTTATTGTTTACAGTTTCAGTGATTTTTTCCAGGGCGTCCCTGACAGCACCTTCTTCAGTGCGGTCATCACGCTACTCGTTATCGGAACCATTGTTGCCCGGCATCTGGATCGCAAAAAATCTCTCAAAAATACTTCACAGATTTAAGTTTCCACTCAGGCCACTCTCGGGTGGCTTTATAATTAAATAAGGACCGGATCATGCATAACCACGAAATTCAGACCATTGCTATATTTAGTGCTCAGTATAAAAACATCGAAGAGGCTGAAAATGCAGGTGCTTTATATTCTGTAGATATTGAATATCCGATGACACTAAATGATTTATCGCGGCTTTGCGACTCTATTGCCGAAGCAGTAGGTGTGCCTGGCGGCGTAAAATACCAGTTCGTGTACCAGCCGGAAGCGCATGAAACCAGCTTCTGATAACCAGTAACCAAACTGCCTAAAAGCAGGTGCAAAGCCATGAAACAAAAAAAGTCTTCTATGTCACGTATTGTGCAGCTGTACGATGCGAGCCGATACGGAAACTGCGAGCAGGCTGATAACGAAGGAGAGCTTTTTACGGTGGTGTTGAATAAGCCTTCGCAGATCGATGACATCCGTAAAATCGTAGACACAACCGCCGAAGTACTTGGCAAAGCTTTGCCTGCACTCCTCTTTTAAAGCTTACATCCGTGAAGGAATATTACGGTTTTGCTGCTTTCAGTTTTCATTCCAGTACCGTCCATTTTAAATTATCGATTTTAAGCGGTCGGCACTATTTCATCGTTTCTTTTCCGACTGTAATTCCTTATATATAAGAATATTTCAAAGGATTTATCTCAGGTTATTTGTTGCGGGATGTCAGTTGTTATAATGATTCCACATTATCTGGAGAGTTAACCATGATCACATCTCTAATGAATTTCCGCGATTTAACCGGAGAGGCAGTCATCCAGGCGCGGCAATGCGTTATTAATGCTGAGATCGAAGCGGCCCGGGAAAAAGTAATTCATGCTCGTTCGTTATTCGAAGCGGGTATACATAATGTTGTAAACGGTAGTTCTGGCATTAAGGCTGCGGCAGCACATTTTCTGGTGATAAAACGTTTACAGACTGACACTCGGTATCTGGACGCGGTTATCACTGATAACCTTTGCATGTTTTCTCCTGAGGGTTATCTGTATCTGTTTATGCAACAGCGTTATTTCCGATAAAACAATGTGTTAAGGAAGTATCTTGCCATTACAAACATTATAAAGGTGACTTGATGAAACCATTTGGACTTGCCGGAAAACCCCGGCCCGAACCTTGCGGCTGCTGCTGGTATACCCGTGAGGACTGCCCTTACGTCAGCGCAAAACAGATCTATCGCCGCAGGCAGCGCAAGGCAGAACGCCAGCGTCAGCGCAGCACCATTGTGATGGCCGTTTCTGAATTTCGCTGACCTCTTCTGGAAATATCATTTTTCCAGAAGAATTTTAAAATAAAGGGAAATCTTTTCACGGGTATCTGATGTTTATTGTTTATGGTAAATTGCGCCACATTAATTGTTTGTGGCGCAGTTCGTGATGGCTTAAGGAATTAATATGAAAATCAGCCAGCTGGAATCCGGGATGCAGGTTTGGTCTGTAACCCGTACCAAAATGGGAAATACCACCATTACAACGGTCATTGTCCACCCCGTTGTCATTATTGAAATTCATGATAACCATGTGATTGCTCGCTGGAACGGCAATGCACCACGTCGGTTTGGAGAAACGGCTATCAGGGGCTGGAAGAAGGAGAAGCCCCTGCTTGTCCGTGAGCCTTTCGGAAATGTTCGCCTGGCCACCCGGGCTGAAAAAACCGCTATGCAGGAAAAAGAGTAATACCCCCTTTTAGCACCCACAATTTCACCGTCCATCTGCCTTTAACCTTGCCTGTTATTAACGGAATCCTTTCTGACTGGGCGGATCCCACGCATAACCTGAACTGTTGGCTAACCGTCTTACAGCCAAATTCCCTCCTTTATCTGGCAGGAGTGCGTCCGTGAGCTCTGTATGATCTACGTGTTTGTTCAGTAGAGCACATAACAGGAGTGGGGTATGACTGAATTAAATAAAAGCCCGTCCGGTTTTTCCGGAGCTGATGTCAGTAAAGAACAGGCTGCCATAAGGGCACTTGTAGAAAGAGTAGTGACCAACTATCGCAGCCGGACAGCACCTGATCGGGTTCAAAAGGCTTCGGTAGCGTTTAATGGGGGATTAATCCTGACCCTGATGCTGGCCTTGACGCTATTGGGCTACCTTGTGGCGGAATTGCTCAGGGGGTATGTTGCGGATAGTTCACCCTATGTGCCCGGTCTAAGTTATTCGCAATTTTCGATGCTTATGGTCGTTGAGCTGTGTCTATGCTTTCTTGCATGGTTTTTGGTTGTCACAGGGGACTATCCCCGGCCGTGGATATTTCAGGTAGTCCCGATGGAGCAGTACTGGTTCTTTGACGAAGTGGATGACGACGATCTTGCCCGGCTTTCCTGTAACCCTTACATCAAGCGCTGGCTACTTGATGAAATGTCCGGTATTCATCGACTGACCTACACGAGGCTGCATGATCGACTGGAGCGCATCTGTAATATTCCATCCCATCTCGAATACAGCCGTATTCAGGCACATAAGATTTCCCTAATCAACGGAAGCAGTGCCTCCTGATCCTACCATTGCATCCGGAAATTAAACGGGCAGGAACTGCACTGTATGTTCCGACCCAGCAGCTGCCCATTACCCTTTTCTTTAGTATAAAAAGACTTTCGCCGACAACCGGAAGTGAATCATGTCAAATAAATGAAAAATCAGTAATTTATGTAGGCAGGGTGTTTGGCTGATCAGGGCAGGGTGGTATAATAACGCTGGTGCTGGAGGCTTTTGCCCCAGCCAGCGGTAACACTGTTTGACTGTGGTAAAAGCAGAAAGCCCCGAGTAATTTTTCAATTGATCTACTCTGGCAATTTCATCCATGCTGCCTCTGTTCTGTATATCGCGGGTGAAGCCTCAGGATGAATAACGCTGATGTTAGCAGCTGGTGGAACAAACAGATTTAAATGGAACATTGCAGTGAGTAAAACAATGCGTAACGTTGTTGCGGGTTATATTCAGCCGCTAAGCGGTTCCCGGACACTATGCTAAGCGTGGTCAGACGAAAGCTCAGCAGTATCGTCGACATGCAGGAGACCGTCAGACAGTCATCACAAATGCTTGAGCCTGATGCAGCCATATTCCTGAAACGCGCCATAGTTGCGAGGATGCTTCAAAAAATAAAATATCAGGATAGTGAAGTTTTAAAAGATTGCCTTGGCGTTTTTTTTATTTATGAACAACGTGAAAAATTGCGCCGACTTGGCGTGATTACTAACTGGGGGATTAATAAAACAGCAGGCGGGAAGAATAATAAGTTGTGATAACTCAGTAAATATTAATCTAAAAAGCGTCTTCAGAAACAGAAAAAATGCAAATTATATTGCTTCGGGTTATTAGCCGCTGAGGCTGTTTACTTATAATGCTTATAAACTTTTCCCCCTGAAGCTCCTTGAACCTTGCTTTCAGAAGCCAGGTGTATGAAACCCTATTTGGATAATATTTAAAGCCAAAATATGGGGATCTCGTATTCGGTGACAGGCATGGTATAAATGATGTGTCTGAGCAACCATCATTGATAATCATGGAGTGAGTCATGAAATTAAAATATCTTCTGTTATGTGCAACTCTGTCTGTCGCCTTTACCTCCTCTGCGGTCCTTGCATCTGAAAACGGGAAAAAACCGATCCCGGGCAAATCAGATGTGATGGTTGCCGATATTTGTTTAAAACCTGAAATCCAAAGTGAAACAGATTATAAAAAAACTAAAGAACTGGTAAGGACTGAGTTTGAAGAAAATTTGCCTGTTGGATCTAAAATCAAAGAAAAAGACTTGAATGCCGTAATTGAAGCCTTTGCTACTCGTAAAAGGGACACGCCGGAGCGAGTGGACCATTGCCAAGAAAACGTACGTGAAAGATATTGGGAAATGAACCCGGTGAAAGATAAATAAAATACATTCACGTTGTATAATATAGAGGCTTCAATTCTGAAGCCTTTTTTATTTTCAGATTTTCTTGATTCTGACAATATGGAAATAAAAGTGAGCATCATCGCTTAACATTGGATAAGAAAAAGAGCCATCTTTTTATATTGGACAGGTTTGAATTTAAGGAATTTTGAATTCACTAGGGGACAATAATCCGCACGACCCACTGAAATTTTACAGGCTTAAAGTTACTCATTAGTGTCTGTTGTAGAACCCTGGCCCGGAAGTTTAATCCGGTCTTGGTAGCAAGCCAGATATTGAAAGTTAAAAAGGACGACCACTTTAACAGAGTGGTCAGAAGTACAATACTGAATAGGCATGACTCGATGAACAGCAAACCCAATAAGCAATGCTGCAACCGTGCGGATGAAGTCAAAAAAGAAAGTCAGTCTTGCAATAAAGACGATGAACTGGCGCAACTCCTGGCGAATCTTGAAATAACTGATAGTGCTCTGTACCTGAGTAACGAACGTATAGAGGAAATTGCGTCTACAGACTCTGATGCGGAGAAACGCCAGCTTGCCGGTCGCCTACTGAATTTGCAGCGATACAGAGACAACACCTCTGTTCTTCACGCCCTAAGCTTTAAACATCAGCCAGATTGCTATCCTCTCAATCCGCTTGATGATCGCCTACTGAACAAGCTCAGTGATTTTCAGGGTCGTTCAATTTCTCTGGATGGTGGGGATGATAATGCATCGTGATGACGTTCATTCCCACATCAGAAAGGTGAAGCATAAATGGTAGAAGCACGCTATCAAGGTAAGCCTATTAACAGTATTCCTGAAGAAGCGTTTGCTGAAGGGTTATCGCGATCCGGTTTAAGCCCTGTTCTGCTGCTGGCATCCCCGACCACAGTACCCGTTACTACGGATGAGCGCTGGTGGCTCGCAAAGGAAAACGTGTCAGGACATTACGGTAGGATTTTTTATGCTGCGGTGCGGGAGCTGGTCATAAGGTCGGAAATCCTGTCAGCAGTGAGAAGTATTGCGGATGAGAATTTCACGTCCGAACACATGGGTTACTTCGAGCGACTTACATCTGATGAAAAAGAAGTCGTATTTAGCGATTATCTGCGCACTCTCGCTGAATGCGGTCTTATCTGCACTGCGAAGAATCTTGTCAAACTGACGCAGGATTTATACCCGATTGATGCCACTCCTGACAACATTAGAAAGCTATCCACGGATAGGGATGCACTGAACGAACTACACATCGATGGTATGGTACTCTTTATTACCGGCCCTGCGCTTTGATTATGGAGATAATACATGCGGTGTTATCCCTGTTAAGGATTAAGGTAACATTCTTCTAGAATTACAGAAAAATAGAGGTCTAACATGATAGTAAATAAAAACAGGTTTATGCATAAAAACGGGAAACGGTTTAAGTCCATCGGAAGGTATTTAAGATTTTGGCAAGCAGTAGCGTCCTTTGCTTTACCCATGAACATGGTAATACGGGAAAAACCATACCAACTTATGGTCGCTTTGATTGCTTTATATACGGCCATCCCTGTTGTTACAATAGTAATTTTATCTGGTCAGCAATCGCATAAGTTGGAACTAATTGCTGTGCATTTCAGTACATTTATCACGATGGTGTTTGTTTTGCGTCGTAAGATGGGGAAACGTTGGCTGGATTTATTTGAAGAAAAATTAGCCATTTATAAACCTAATGATAAACTCGCGCTCAGCGAATTACAGGAAAGCATACGTGAGAAAAATGGGCTAGACTTGCAGGATTTACAAGATTGGTACTGGAAAGAGAAGATGACATATGCGTATCACAAAGAACATAAAACAACCATAAGCTATCAAAAATTCAAGTAGCATTTTAAAATGACAGGGGAGGGCTATTGTGGTTTATTAAGTCGGCTAGGTTATTAGGTAGGGGTGTTCAATATGATAAATTCTTCGAGTGTGGTTATTTCAAAAGTTGCTCTGGGCCTTTGAGATAACTGATTACCATTACAATATTTATCGAAAGGTATGAATTATGAGCATTACCGACAAAGAACTTAGCTCAAATACAGTAAGCCAGTATGGATGGAACTTAGGGGAGTTCAATCATTCAACGCCTTTTACATCTCATTTTATTTATATCACCGACTATCATAAAAATAATACATGGATGGTTTCAATTTCGCAGAAGGATTTTAATACGACCAAAATTTTAACATCGTTAAATCTAGAGGCCTGTGTGTCCGGGCTCGGAAAGATACTAAAAAAAATGTCTAACAAAATCGGTATCTCACAAACGGAAGAAGCTGAATTCGCAATTCTTTTAACAAACTACATTAAACAAACTTTGACTTTTAGAGAATGGCAACGCAATGCTGACGGAAATCAACGACTGCATTTTCTTATTAATATCTACGGTGCAAAAGAAGACGGTGGCGAAGTGGTTTTAAGACCATTTATTGTAAATCCTGATGAATTAATGCTTACTCCAGCGGATGTCGTTGAATTTAATTCGCAGGTTATCAACGTTGATCGGCAGCGTCATCCTGAGTGGTTCCGTTAACTGGTCACAAGGGTTAAGAGCCTGGGAGGCTGCGATAGGATATACGCAGCCTATTCTGTATAGCCGTCGCGTAATAATTGTTCTAAATGACTTCCGACCGTTTCCTGATCACCAGGAATATATCGAGGCCATCCTGTTATATCGTTGACGCGTTTCACTATGTATGGATGAAACCCAAACTGCTCGGAAGTATAAATCGACCGCAGGCTATGATTTTGTCTATGAACATGATGTGTAGTGTTATTGGTTGGTATCTCTTTTTTTGACAGCCAATAGAGCAGTCTCTCGTTGTTTGTCCGAATTTCGTCAGGCCTGTCACTTTAAAAGGCAGCTTTGAAATGTAGCCGTGTCGGTAACTTTTTTTCGTTACCACTCAGCTCTTAATTTCATGAATATCATGGGAGTGTCGTTTGGACCAAGATATGGTCGTTTCAGGAATGGTTAATCTGTTCGAAAAACCATCTGAAATTAAGCTGAGGAGGTCTTTATCAAACAGCTTTGCGGGGGCGACTTGATGTTTTTCATACAGATAATTCATCTCATCCGAATTGGCAGGAAAAATCCCGTGCGGAACAGTGCCAGAAACTGACGTCTCGTCAGAAAGGTTTACCCACATCCTTAACCGGTAGTCGATTATATATCCATCTAACTTCAGCCAGAGATGAGGATATAAACAAAATCCGTTGTGCTGACCGCGAACGGTACCAAGAATTCGTTCATGAGGGATACAGGCCTCTACAAGAGCATTACTTATTAGCATGGTATGCCCATCACATTCCAGTGGAGCCTCGTCTACCAGAAGGAGGGCATTATGAAGGTCATTAAGATGGCGTGGTAAAATAATACTCATTTTCTTTTTAAATACTTCCCGTGTTTTTCATCATTATTATCCTTTGTGCGAAGCGGGACAATGATTAACGTAATATGAACCACTTTGTCTGAAAACCTACCCCCTGATTCCTGAAGTCGGTAATGTAAGTTTGCTAAATGCGTTAAGGTAATACGGCTATGCTCTGTGCTTAAACTGTCAAGCGCAGCTGCTATGTTCTCGCGTATACTTTTATAGTCAGGATTATAGCAAAACAAAACAAAATACATTTCTGGAGGAGTGTTAAAAGTAACAGGTATTGAATCTGAATATTTGGAGTAAAGTTGATAAACGCCATTGTTTATTTTCTTGCGGATGTCGGATGCACTCGAATGCTCGTGTACTAACTTAGATTCAATTACACTGATTCGCTGATTATCCTTGTATACTGATATGTCTGTTCGGCCATTAGCAATTGGTTCTTCCTGCAAGAAAAAGAAATTTAGATTTGAAAGCCTTGCTCTTAACCAAGTTAACAGAGCGGCAGTAAGATTATTTTCATTGAAGAGTGTCTCCTTTGTTACACTATAAAGATTGCTATTTTCAGATATATTACGGACTCCATCGGTAATGGCTTGTTCAAACAGTCCAATATGGCTGTGTTTGCTAATCAAATTTTCAAAATAATCAGCCAAAATATCTATTTTTATAGCTAAGGCGGTTTTGTTCGCATGACTTTCAAAAGGAAGATTGTTTACTTTAAAAGATAAACCATTGAGTTTATATGATATGAAACCGATATAAAAACTATTCAATTTATTATGATAGCGAAAGTTATCAATAAATTTATCAAACTCAATTATTAGCCCTTGCAGATCTTTATAAATTACATCCATCAGTTCTTTTGTAGCGTCACTTACAGCATGCTTACGCCAGTTGGATACATGATCCATGACTGCATAAGTCAATTTGTTTAAAGAACCTTTTGGTTCTAAAAGTTGTGTTGTTCCATTCTCGTTTCTATAAATGATAAGAGTCGGAAAATAACGAGAGCATATTATTTGCAGTTGCTCATCTGAGACTGGGGTTACGATAAAGAATATAGAGCATGCCTTGAAATTATGTTCAAAGAAAATGTCTAAGTTATCTATAAGAAAGATAGGGCATATGCCATTACTCAGAAAAATTCCATAGCTTCTAGGGTCACTCACCCAATGTGGATTAGCTAAACGAAAGCGAGATAAATCGTAATCAACTTCTTTGAGAGAGGCGGTAAGTGTATTGCAAACAATTTCAAGCCTGGTTTTTGGATAAGGGATAGTAGTTTTTACGTTTAACGTGATTTTAAGTTTGTTGATATAATTTGTTAGCAGGGACAGATATTCCTCCTTGGGCCAATCGCTATGCAAATTCTCAATGAAAAAGGAATCTCCAGATTCAAGAAATGTTATCAAGCTACTGCGGAAGTGTTTGTTTAGATTGAACTCTACTACACGTTTCTCAAGCTTACTGCAAAATACGTAAACGGAAAAACAAGATCTTCTTTCCTGCGTTACCTGTTTGTCATCGAGATATCTTTCTGTTGCTGGATTACGTTCAAATAAGGGCAGTGGCTCAATGAAAGCCAGTTCTCTGGCGTTAAAATCAACGTAACTATGCATCTTGAGTGCTCTTTAAAAGGGGTAAGTTAAAAGCAAAGATTTAATTGAGATTATTATATCATTTCGATAATTCATAACTAGGGAAAAATATTTTATGCGCGAGTAATAGTCGGTTTCGTCTGTGTCAGTGGAGAGTTAATAGGGGGGGAACAATGAATATGAGGGTCGTCATCAAATAATGCTGTATATATGTACAGTGCGCATTTAACATAACAATGATTAAGCGCACCTAAGCAATTGATTTATATATGGTTATTTTTTTTAGCATGTACGTTTCACGTACTGATAGATTGCCTTTGATGCCAACGCTGACCGTCATTCATCTTGATCAGGAATTTGGGCATCTTCTAAAAACACCTTTGTACGGTAATCATCTTTCCAGCCTAACCAAACTGAATCTTCACCACCGGAAGAAACAACTTTACGGTTTCCTGTAAGATTATCAGCCTGTTCTAAGCATATTGACTGCATATCAATGAGCAAATCAGCTTCTGCGACTTCCGTGCCGCCTATCGTTTCATAGCCGGAAATCAGAACAATTGCCTCAGGGTCTCTTTCGTTCAGCATGGCGATCAACTCTTTCACTTTCATTTTAAGATACCAGTAGTTTATTTGTGTGTATTGCTGATAGATTTTAAAGTGCTGCCGACATTTTTCAAAGTGCTTCCGTTGCTTTCAACGATCATGCTAACGACCTTGTTATATGATTGGTATTGTCGTGGTCATCCTTTTAGATAAACGCTCCGAAGATCAACATGGCGTCATAAGTTTTCCAGCTTGACCAATCAACCGTGGAACCAATATTGGATTAACTTATTTTTAGTAAATGTAAGCAATGAACAGAACGAGAATTAACAATAAAAGATGCAATCCCAACATATGCTTATGATGCCTTATGAGGATTTCTTCCTTCGCATTCATCAAATCGTACATCTCACCAATCTTTTTAGTATTGGCATATTCGAGACGTTCATCACGAAGTAATTTTAACTTCACCAATGTGACAAGTGATTTAATAATGAAGCTTGTAAGCATAATAGTTAAAGACAAAAATAAAAAATAGGCTAAGTTCATATATTTCTCCATGGAGATTAAACGAGGAGCGTTTAATAAGTACTCTCATTGAGCATTACTTCAATCTTCTTCCCATAGTACGGACTCACCGAGAAACTTAGTTAAAGATGATTTGGCATACTGGGGCTCGGAAAAAAAACGTGGGAACCAGCCGTCAAAGCTTTGGGTGCCATTGTGACGATTTTCAGGCGAGACAGATAAACGGTATCCGTCACCGTAGGGTGAAATGGTAAATGTGTATCCATCATCTGTCTTTGAGGTCAGCGTTTTGCTTGCCATATGACTGTTTACTCACAAAGTAACTTTTCTGAGATGTAGAAAAGTGTGGATTAATCATCATTCAGATAGTCTTTTCATCACAAACTTCCCTGACCACATTATCACAGTTGTTAAGGCAATAAAACCGGTCTGCTCCCAGCCTAATTGGGTTTGCTATTTTTCTAAAAAAAAGCCTTATTCATTTATTTTGATGTTAAGTTTTAGCATCGGGTTGAATGAACAACAGTGTATACTCAAATTCTAAAGGCTGCTTTCCTAATTTTAAATTGCATTGTTTAAGTAGTGGAAAAATGCCGTCAGGATTACCAGTAATTCGGACTTCAAGCGGTACGATCAACTGGCCTGATTGTGTAAATGAACTGTGAAGCTGAGACTTCTGTGTATATATGGCAGATACGTCAGTTCCTGCCATCCAATTATTCTCCCAATCAGCATCCGATAGAAGAAAATCCTTCCAGCCCATTGTGCGAAGCGTGTCGATCATGCAGGTAAACCGGAACAGTGTGCTCTGGCTGGCTAACTCACCAGAGCTTGCTAACCAGATATACTCCACCTTACTGTAAAGCCGTGCTGATGGCCCCTTCTGTTTTCCTTGCTCCAGTAACCAGAGAATGTCAGGTGCCAGAGATTTAGGAAAAAGCTTGCGCTTCTGAGCGGTTGAAAGCCACTGCATTATGAACATGTGTGTTTGAAGAGGCGTGAGAGATTTTCCCTCTTTCCGTGCAAGCTTTACCGCTACGATGAGGCACCAGGCAAGATGTGCCAGTTCAGTGTCAGGGCGCTTGGTAGTTAGCTCAGTCAATACTTTCTCCACGACTGTTAAGGGAAAATTTTAAGGCCGGAGATTAACATGAAATTGGTTGTTGGCGAACCGGCGAAATGTGGTCAAGTTTCGAGTGTCGAAGTTGGTAGGGATGAAGGATATGAAGTCAAACCGGCGCGTCTTCATCATTACCTGGTACGTCTAAACTCAAAACCTATTTCTGGTTGTCTGATGTGGCCATCATGTAGGAGTTATTCAGTTGCCTGAGCTGTAGATCTGCACGGTTGAGCAGGTCTCGTGACAGCGGTTGATCATGAGGGGAATTTTGCAGTTGCCTGATTAATTCTTCAACCGGAACGCTCTCGTTTAATGACTTTGATATAGAGAACACAGCTGTTTTAAGTTCACTAACGGTCAGGTATTTGCCCTTCTTCTCGTCGAGTTGATTAAGTCTGTCCTGAAGCTTCTGAAGCTCAGATACTCCCCTGTACCAACCTGAAATGGTGGCATTGGGCAAACTGTTGGCTTGCAGCTTTGACCGCCAGTCAGCCGACACCTCCTCTGCAAATTTGGTGTTAGGGTAAAGATGGCGCGTTTGTTCTACCAACTGATTACCGTATTGCAATGGCCAATACGGTGGAAGAGTGCTCAGTTCGTTCAGACGGGAAGTTAATTTTTTTGCATAGGTATCACTGGATTCAAGCCACGTCGGAGCGTCCTGGCGTAGCTTATCGACAGCCGGAAGAGGCATGCTGGACGGTAAAGCTGCGAGAGAGTTGTTCAACGCATTTTCTCCGGGGGGGCTGAATACTATTGGCGTAAAAATATAGGCAACTATGCACAGTACGGCAGCTGTTAAAATACCGCCGAAGTAAGCCACTAATGGAGTGATCCTGGTGGCTGATTTTCTGATTACTTCAACTTCAACTGCTGGTTCAGAATTCACCACATATACCCAGCGCTGACTATTCTGCCTTTCAGCCCTAACAGGTAGTGCTAGATCTGTTAGATTGCTCTCTGTCTGGCTTGAGGGGACATCGCTATTCTCCAGCCTGATGGTTGTGTTTTGCAGCATCTGACGAAGCGGCTCAAATCCGCTTGCATTGTGGAGTTCGAGCCGTTGCAAGGCTTCACTTGTTGAACTCAAAAGCCTTATGCCCTCGTTCAGGCCTGGTAAATCCTCCCTCTGAAGGGAAAAAGTCCGGTACAGCTGCTGAAGACGTTTACTCAGGCTGCTGAGTATTTCTATTCTGGCATGTGCAGAAGCGGGCCACATTGCTGACCATTGGTAGCGTATCAGGGCATCCAGAATCGCCATACCTTCATTGAAACCCTGTATACCCGCCTGTTGTGCCCTTGCCAGGGTATACCACGCCGCTGTCTGAAGCTCGACACCATTGGTATCGAAAAGGTTTAATGCCAGTTTTTCAACATTCCCCCAGTTCACATCCGGACGGGCTGGATGGGAGAGTTTGGCAAGCTCATCACGTAGCGCTGAATAATCAGGTATTGTGCGAGGATCGTTTCCGGTCTTAAGGTGGCGTTCGGTAGTGTGGGACATTGTGAAATCCGTATCGAATGAGGGTAAGAGTTGATTAGATAAACTGATGGTTTTCCAGATGCTGTTGTTGTTTCAAGTGCCTGATCATCACTTTACCCTCAGGCATAAACTCGGTCCCATACCGTACAAGCCCGATACCTCTTAGTTCCGCATCGATGGCGTAGCGCAACTCCCCGGGCACTTGCTGTTGGAGTAAGGTTACATTAAGGGACTGCAAACGGGGTTCATACTTGAGCAGAACACCGGCCAGCGTATCGATCAGCTCGTGGGCGGTCCCGGGCATGCCTTGCAGAATTTTGGTCATATCCGGCAAACCATAATCTGGGAGATGGGATAGGGTCCCGGCCCGGGCGTTCAAAATACGCTGGATGTTATCCAGTACGGATAAAATGACCTGGTCTTCTTCGTTTACAACTTCAAGGGTAAGATCCCCTGTAAAGTTGCCAGTAAGAATTTCATATAAAGATGGGGATCTTCTATCTGGCATTTAGACCTCACGAATCAGCTTCAGAGTTTTTTAAAAGCGGGAGGCCTTGAGATTTTCTCCATGCTTTCACTACCTTAGTTATTCCCTCTGGATTGCAGTCTTCCTCATCTATAGTGTGGTATATCAAGTCTGGTCCATCGGGATGACTGGTGATTTTTTCAAAATGCTCAAGCAGCTCGTCTAGCTTATCATCATCAGGCTCGGTGTTTGTTTTAAAAATATCTTGCAAGAAATTTTTAAACTCATTTTCAGTATAATCTTCAAAGCGCATTTTAAATTCCACAAGGCCTCCCGTAATATAAGTTTTATCGTTGATTAATAATTAATACATGGGGCTGCTATCTCGCAGCCAAAGAGCATACCGAATGTTGTTGAATTATGAGTCTTTGAATAATGGGAGACCTTTTGATTTTCTCCATATTTTGATCGCCTGGACAATTCCCTCAGGGGAATCGTCCTCACCGTCTTCTGGATAATAAATAAGGCCGTTACCCCTTGGATGTTGAACCAGCTCTTCGAACTTTGATACCAAAGCGTGATGTTCTTCCTCTGAATTTGAATTGACTTCAACAATGTCGGTTACGAATTGGATAAACTCGTTTTCAGTATAGTCATTAAGCTGTTTATATGAGGCTGTCATTCACTTTTTCCTCTATGAATATCAATATGCCTTCTCGGAGTGGCTACTGACAAGTTGTCCATGTCAAATACCTCCCCCCCATCTACTATTCTCTCATTATGATGGATTTCAAATGTTTTGCGACCACCAACCTGCTCTTCTGGAATAGTGAAAGGTGCGTATCCCTTTTTGATTAAAGCCTGGTTACCTCTTGTAAATTGAGAAAGCAATGCTGAGTCCTCAGCTACAGCTTTCCAAAAGGCAGTTCTAAACGCATCAAAATTACTAAACTCTTGTCCTCTTAGCTTATCAGCGATTTGTGATGGCACAGGTGCCCCCAGACCAGAGCTTGCTGCTTCAAGCCATTTTTCAGAACCTGATAGTGTCTTACCCTCCCCTGTTGCCACACCAGGTTCATCCCTTGCGGTTTTGAGATAGACATAAATCGGCTTAATCCCGGAGTCCGCAGGGAACACCAGAATGTAATCGTTAAGATCGCGTTCTTCCGGCACCGGGAAAGGTGGTGTCGTGTATTCATCTTTGCCGTCTGGAATTGGCGTGACGAGTATTGTAGCCTGGTCTATTGGCTTGATGTCGCTGCCGGTGTGTGAGGGAAGGTCACTGCCTTCTGGTCTCTCAGGCGTCCAGGTAATCAGCGGACCATCGGCACCATGAGCTGGAGTGAACTCATACCGATTATGTTCACTATTCCACACCATGTTTGCCGTACGGACACCTTCATACGGGGTACCTTCACCCGTATGGACGCCATAGACCCGCATATTGCCCTGCTCATCCTGGCGCCAGAAGAATCTCACCCGGGTTGTCGCTTTTGCCCCGGTGATGGCTTTCTGCCGCAGCTCTTCCTCGTACCAGAATTCATCCCGGCCAGGAACCCTGTCACTCCCCTCGCCCGCAGATGGAACGTAAAGCGCGGACATCATCGCTCCGACATACGGAATTCCCCGGGCCGCGCCCAATACGCCGGTCAGGGACCATTCCCCCCAGACCTGGGTCATCACGCCCGTAGCAGCCCCAAGAGCAAGCGGTGCAGCTGTTGCCTGAGCATGAGCATTTGCGCCCCCGGCGTCAGGCTTACGTTTTTTGGCTGACTGGGCATGCTGAACGACTTCATCATCAGCATGCTCATGCTGATGGCCGTAACCGCAGCAGTCGTCCTCGACAGGCTGGGCAAAAATTGTCATCTGTCCAAAGTTATCAACGGGCTCTTCGGCAGTACCGGCATCCGTGCAGCCTTTCTCCTTCAGGCAGGATTTTGCATAAACAGGCGTCACCCACGGGGTGAGCGTTTCGGGATTGAATTCTCGCATGGTCGCCGGAGGCGGTAAGGATACGGCCTCCGGAGGTTTAGCGCTGGCCGATGCCGCCATCGTCCGCCTCACTTTGCGTATATACGACGCTGTCGTACCATACTCGACCTTTCCGGCCTCAAGTCGCAGATAGCTTCCGCCGCCGATCAGCGTGATACGTTTTTTCCCGACAAAGGAGATGTCACTCGCTGAGCTCAGCGTCAGCTTCTTCTCAGCAAACAACCGCAGGCTGGCGTTTTGCGCCTGGACATCCACTGGCCCTTCTCCGGATTTCAGGCTCAGTTGACCGGTGCGGGCAAAGAGTCCCAGTTTCTCCCCGGTCAAAGCGGTCGCATTGCCCATCACGCCAACACTGAAGTCTTCTCCGGAGTTAAGCGCAAGGTTTCGGCCAGCGGCCAGCTGCATATCTTCCCCACTGGTCAGGGCCATGCCTTCCGGCGCCGAGAAAAGCACCGCTTCATTGAGCGGTTTCAGCCGCTGCTCAAACATCTGTATTTGGCTGTCGACATCCCCCTTCAGCGCCTGCGCTTTTTCTGCGGCCATTTCCAGCTGTTGCAGTTGCTGATTAAGCCTGTCGATTTCCTTCAGCGCTGCATCCATGTCCAGCGCCTCACCCTGCGCTTTCGCCTGCGCATCCGCAGCAATAAAGAGTCCCTTCCCGGCTCTCAGCGTTCCCCACTCATCGGTGCGCAGCTCTGTGCCTTTACCGCGAAGCTGCCCCTTGCTGTCCACCATGTGACCGCTGTTGAGCTGCGTCTTGCCGTATTCCGTGGCGAGTTTGATGTGCTCCTCACTGCGCTTATCCTCCATCCGCAGCTTGTTGTTGGCTGGTGTGCGTAACACGTTACGGGTATGGTTGTCGCGGGTGACGTGGTCCGGGTGATCCGAGTCGTGCAGCGCATACGCGATGTACGGGAGGTCAATATCACCATTGCTGTACGCAATCGCCACTTCGGTGCCATCGATGAGCGGCGTATGCCAGCCCAGCGTTTCACCGGCATAAGGCTTCGCCATCCGCAGCCACAGGTAACCGTAACCGGGTTCAGTCCTCTCCCGGTCGAAGTCCAGCTTCACCCGGTATCGCCCCTGCTCGTCGAGGTGGGCGTAGGTATCACTTTTTTCGCGACTTTCGATCCGGGCCGGAAGCGTACCCGGGATTACCGGGCGAGGGATCTCTACCGGACGGAAGCAGTAACGTTCCGTGTAAGGCAGGCCCCAGACCGACACATGCAGACGGGAATCACGGGCGCCACGGAAGGTCACCAGCGTGAGGATCACGCCTTCTTGTAGGGCCGTAATGATGTCGCCCTGCGGCTCCAGCACCTGCCCGGGGGTGAGGTGTGCAGCATTGCTGAACAGGTGGATACGGGCCGACCTGTTGAGCTCTCGCTCGTGGTGAAGTCGGGCGTAGAACGCGCCAGATTCGGTTTCCGGCTCCGGGCTGGCGTCATCGCCCGCTTCACGATAAGGTGCCGCGTAGCGGTAATGCTCCCCGGTGGTGACCGCATCACTACGCACACTCACCGCCGCATCCATCGGCGTGGTGGCGGTCCGATAGTTGTAATCCCGCGTGGCGACGGTGCCGGTGGCGATGTTGTGCCAGGTCCGCACATCCCAGACCGATTCTGCCGCGCCGTCAAACAGGCCTGATGGTTCGCGGTACGGCAGGCGCACATCAAACTGGTAGTTCAGCTGGCTGTCGGCAAAAATGTACGTATCCAGACCGCGCACGTCATCCATCTCCGTGCGCCAGTAAATCCCCACTTCAGACAGAATGCGCCGGATAAACTCAAGGTCCGTCTCCCGCCACTGTGTGATAATTTCACGCGGCGGGTAGATGCGCTCCAGGCGGAAGTCAAAATCAGGTCCTTCCAGCCCGTGCTTGCGCAGCACCTGCTCCACCACTTCCGGAACGGACTGGTTCTGATATACCGCGCACTGTCGGGTGTAACCCAGAAGCGCCAGGCGCGAACTGAGCGTTAGCCGGTAATGAGACTGGTCCCTGGAGGTGGAAAGCCATTCCAGGCGGGTCACCATGCCGTGCACACTTTTGCCGCTCCGCATCCGGAAAGAGGCATATTTCATCAGCACCTCTTCCGGGGGAATGTTCGCCTGAAGCGTTGTGAACTCGATGTCCCAGCGGAATGGTTCGCTCAGGGCTTCCCTGCCGTAAAAGCGCAGAACATCCGGCTTCACTGAACTGTCATTGATATCCAGAAAATATCGGGTCTGTCCGTCAAAAAGCGCTAACCAGTTATCCATCACGTCACTCCTTCACCGGCACGAGGCTGAGCCACCCATCACCCAGTTCAATCGTGCGCGGTTTGTCCGGGTCGAGATCGTCACGGGTCAGCACCAGGCGCCAGCGGTTATCCTTCTGATCCGGGCGGTTAAACAGTCCCACCACAGCCACGAACTGAGCATCTTC
Organism: Cotesia vestalis; assembly: GCA_000956155.1. Classification (NCBI taxonomy): domain Eukaryota; kingdom Metazoa; phylum Arthropoda; class Insecta; order Hymenoptera; family Braconidae; genus Cotesia; species Cotesia vestalis. The sequence goes on from JZSA01006374.1 coordinate 107,468, forward strand.
ATCCATGGGCATATTGAGTGTCACGCTGCCTTTGGGCATCACCAGCAGCGATTTTGACGCCAGTACGTCGTCTTTAAGGACCGTATCGGCATTGCGAAGCAGCGTCTGGTAATCGGCGGCATCAACCGCTTTACGATCCCTTAGCTGATAGACTCTCACCATCGCCGCCAGCGGCGTCTGTGCGCCATCAGCGTTAATGGCCGTACGCGGGGTAAAATCCAGATGCAGCGTTTTGATTTTCTTGTAGAAGATGGATTTCGTGATGCTGACCGTACCGTCCGTAACGGTCTGCGTCAGACCGCAGCCTGCAAGCAGACCACAGGCAATAAGCGTCAGCGCCCACCAGCGGGTTACTGTTGCCATTCAAAAGTTCCTTTATTGAGAGTGGGAGTACGAGATTATTCGAAGCGGTAGTGCCCGTCTTCAGCGGACGGTAACGCAGAACATTGCAGCCCTTCATAGCAGCCCAGACTGACGGTCAGACTCTCCCGGTTATTGCTGAGCTTGCCCGCTTTCAGGCCAAGCAAACCGGTACGGCCCAGCTGGATGCGTCTGCCTTTGCCAAGGCGAGGCTCAGGCAGCAATCGTACGGGTACGGTGAGGCGTAGCCGGGCGTCACTGCGGTAGCCGAGATAAACGCGTAACAGAACCAGCAAATCGGTATGGAGCAAACCACCAGGCAACCAGCCTTCCGCCTCATCCGGGTCCGCTGTCTCTAGGGTCACCAGTACCCGACTGCATGCTTCTTTAGCGGTTTTGCCCAGCGTGGCCCGCTGCGAAAGGCGGATGCGGTTTCCGACACCCAGCCCGCTACGGTTATCGATATGGACCTTCACCGGATCCGGTTCGGTGATAATTGCCCGGGTATTCGGTGCCAGCAGGTTCACCAGGGCCCGGATGCCTTCTGCATTGCGGGTGGGTAATCGCATGGTGCCCAGCAGGGCCAGAAAGCGGGAAACCGGCGTTGCCACCTGCTCAGCCGTTCCCGGTATACCGAGTCCCACCAGCCCCAGCAGACACTGTGATGTGGCATCACTGCCACCTGCCTCGAAGGTGGCAGGATAGGCGTATTTTCGCCAGATCCGATAGTACTGGGTGGTAATGCGGTGGCTGAAGATATCCAGAAATGAGGTGACCGCCTCGTGCCCTTCGCGGCGCTGCGCAATGTCGTCCAGATAGGCCGTTGGCAGAGGGGAATCCACGCCATACATCCCCAAAAATGTCGTACGGACCGTTGGGGGCAATGTCGGGTTGTCTTCGTCGGTCTCCACCGCTTTGAGGGTACTGACGGGGAATCCCATACCAGGCCAGGGCCTGAATCGTACCGGATCGTTGGCCGGATGGCTGGTGGTGCCCAGTTTCGGCGCGTCCGGATTTTCCTGCTCCAGCAGCTGGCAGAAACGATAAAAATTGGCCCGCCAGATATCTTTGCTCAGGACTAATGTCAGCCCGGTACGTGCTGGCTGTGATTCTCGCGCCATCTCAGTCGTTTTCCTGTCGGTTGCAGCACCAGCGTGAGCTGGTTAAAGAGGTGAATATCCGCGTAGAGCGCAAAGAACCGATGCAGCATCTCGCCGAAGAGATTCACATCGCCCTCACCTGCAAAATTATCCATATTTAGCGTGACCTCTATGTCCACGCCCCGGAGCATAAAGCCCTTCTCAAAACGGCGGATCAGTGTGTGCTTCACCGCGACGATTGCTTCAAGCCGACGGCGGTTCATCTCATCGTCAGTCCAGTCATAGAGCGCCAGCGTTCCCCGCAGAACCTCCGGATTGTCCATCATGCTGAGGAAGTTTGAGCCGAGGTGGCTCATCACTCGCCAGTGAAAACGATCGTTTGCAGGGGGATACAACGGCATTGTCGGTGCTGTGACGTTTAATACTCTGACGGGTACTTTGCCGGTTTTGACCACCCTGTCCAGCAGGGTACTTTCCAGTGCCTTACGCGGAAGCTGACCATTGGTACCGGTGATCCGCATCGAGAGCGACTCTGGTTTCTCTGACAGCTGCTCCAGTTCGAACGAGCGGCCGCCGAGGATCAACCAGGTGTCATACAGCCCGGACGGACCCCGCTTCACACGGGTATGGAAATAACGCTCTGGTGCATCGTGGCGCATCATCCCGCCCCTGTGCCGGAAGCTGGTGAACGGTACATAGGGGTGTTTGCCATTCTTCACCGCGCCATGGATGTTATCGACGCTGTAAATCTCGGTGTGGCCATCCTGAAGACGCAGCGGCCTGAGCAGGTATTCGTTATCCAGCGGATTAAGCGTTAGCGGGTCGGCTTCGAGGGTGAAGAGGTTGATGACCGGCGCACAGTGCAGCCGGAAGTTTTCCGTTTCAAAAGGCAGATCGGATGACCAGGCTTCACTGAGCACGATGTCGATTTCAAACCAGGAGCTGGCTTCATTTAGTCCGATGGTATCGAGACCGCGCAGCTCAACAAACATAAATTTCGGACGGAAGCTGAAATATTCCAGCAGCAGCTGGTAACCGCTGAAGGCTGTATCTGCTTTCTTCCACAGACCGTCATTGTCATCAAAGCCCATGGGTTTGCACCAGCCATCAAACTGATGGCGTTCGGTGTATGTCCCTGCATGGCGGGCATACATGGCGTGGACGCGACGGGTCATTGCCAGATGCAGTGCTGAACTGATCGGACTCTCTGCATTGAGGAATATGGCGACTTTGTCGATCCCGGCTTTACTCCAGTCCACTTTTTCCGGGCATTCGAAGCGCAGACGGATAGCAGAGCGGCCATCGGTTTCCGTATGCAGGCGGGCGTCCGCAAGATGCAGTGGTTGCAGGGGAACATCGCGGGTCGTCCGATACTGACAGGCGGTTTTATGCGGCCCCACAGGGCGTGAAAGCACGGAGAAGCCTTCAGCCAGCATTTCGGCCTGACGCAGGCCACGCCAGTCTGGCGAGAATTCGACGATAGCCAGCGACGGGATGGTCCGCATATAGTGCGGCCACAGCAGACTAACCAGCCCTTCGGTCAGTTCCGGCAGGTCATCATCCAGCTTTTCACGCAAACGGCCCATCAGGAAGGCGAAGCCTTCAAACAGACGTTCTACATAGGGATCGCGGGCGCCGGGTTTATCCAGATTAAGCATCGCTGCCCGATCCGGATGGGCGCGGGCAAACTCTTTACCCGCCTCACGCAGGTAGCGCATCTCAGCTTCGTAGTAGCGAAGGGTTATATCATCCATGCACGGCATTCCTGAAAATGATTAAAAAAAACATTAGCCACAGAGCACCATGGCACGGGCAGGATCGATGGCGATCAGACCCGCCAGTAGCGTATCCATCTCAGGCATCAGACGGGCTTTATCGGATTCGCTGCGACCGGCTTTCAGGCGCAGCAGTTTCAGGCGACGAGCCTGGACTTCAAACAACAGTGCGGGTTCCCAGTCTTCCAGCGTCAGCTTTGGTGCGCTGGTGGTCAGTTCGCCAAGCAGGTGAAGCGCCATATCGTTTCGACCATACTGCTCTGCCACCCGGGCCATCAGCAGGCGTATCAGCCAGCGATGGCGTGGTGTGTCCATCCCCGGTCGGGACTGGAGCCACGCAAGCGCCGCCTCGGGTCCTTCCGCGTCACCTTTTTCCATAGCTTCGGATTCAAGAAGCAATACATCGTCGGACTGGCTATTAACAACGGTGGCGGGTTCATCACCGTAAAGCAGACCTTCCTCATTCACTTTTTCAGCGATCCAGGCGGTGGTGACTTCATCAGCGAAGGGCGTTCCGTCATTCCATGCCAGCCCTTCAAGGCCAGGAAGGCGCTGAAGAAGAAGCCGCAGATCGAGAAGGACAGAGTTTGTCCAGGCATCCCACGGGTGACCGGCATGGCTGAGCCCCTGCCAGAGATACCACTGGAGATCGAGCCAGAAATGATTCACTCCCTCGCAAAACATCTGGCTGGCCTGCTCAACCAGTTCAGTCCAGTTTTTCTGAAGGTAGAGCCGCTTGAGTTGAGCCCGGTACTCGGCCTTCGGCGGTACCAGACGGGTGCGCCCGCTACTGTCCAGCGGAGGGATCTGGTCGACCGTATCCCATCGCACGGTCTTTATCAGCCGGTGAGAGGCAAGCCAGCCCTGCGGCTGCTCGCTCAGCCAGCGGGAAAGTAACTTTGCCTGGTCGAGTAAATCGCGTCCTGATTTCACCGCTGACAGTTGTGGTGAATCCGAGTGGGCGGCTTCACGCCCGTGTTCCTGAGTACTGCTGTTCTGGGGGACCAGCACTTCCATACCACCCGAACGTGCCAGGCGGTTTTCAAGCGCGGTACAAATCCCTGCAAAAGACGGTTTCTCGGCTTCCGGCCAGTCTGCCACTGTGGATTCAAGCAGGCTTATGGCGCCCGCCGTCAGACCGGCGTCATTGCTGTCCACCTCGGGCCATAACAGCAATGCATCAATCACTTTTGCACTGTTCAGCCACTCCAGCGCAGCTTTCCGGGCAGTGGGGCGCCGGGGATGGCAGGCCTGCCCGTAGCGGGTCAGCATCGCAGCAAGAAGCAGTAAGCCTTCGGACAACCCTTTTTCACCGTCGCGACTGAGTCGGGCCTGCACGTACCAGGTCACAACACGAATATCTTTGGCGCATTCGCAAAGACACTTCTGGGCCAACTCGCACAACAGCGTTGAATCGGTACCCGAAAGCTTATTGATCTCTTCACGCATAAGCTGAAAATTATCATCGTAAGCAGGATCGTCCCCGGTTTCAGACCCCGAGGTGAACGGGTGCAGCCAGTTATCCCAGAGTGACAGGGCATCATTTGCCCGGGAAATGAGGCGCTGCCTTTCTTCCTGGCTGGTGGCGCAGGCGGTTAACAGATCTTCCGGTGAACTCATTCTTTTTCCCGTTTGTTAGTCTCTTTCATAAATCTCACGACCGCTTCCAGAGAATCGTCGTCCTTGCCATTGACGATTTGTGGTGGCTTCCATTTCAGCAGCATACTTTTCTCCTCCCCCTGAGTGGGTTTGCCCTTCCAGTAGCTTTGCCAGTGGGCTTTTCTGACATGGGGGCGCAGGCGCCGATGGGGTGTGGAGGGACTGTCCCCTGATGTACTGGCTTCCGGCGTTCGCGGGGCCTGCCTGAGCGCGGAACCGGCCCGGGCACCTGCAAAAATCTGCACAGGCTTGTCCGGCGGGATGAGGCGTTGATGCTTTCCGACGCGTCTGGGCGCGGGTCTCACAGGTTTCCCCTGTCTTCCCCACTCACTGTTCTCCGAGCAAAGCCAGAACAGCACCGGCAGCACGGCGTGCCAGAATCCTCGGATCCCCTCCTCCTGCTGATTGATGGCAGTGGAGACAGGATCGGTTAAGGTGAGATACTCCATTCCCATCGGAATGTGCTCCCGGGAAAGTGGATCCTGAGCGAGCGTCAGGGCGAGCAGTGCATCCGTCTGGTTATCATGATCGGCAAGGGTGAAAAATGCGCCCATCAGCGCACCCTGGCCTTCAGCAAAAACCATGTCAGCCGGAAAATCGAGCCAGAATCCCCAGAATGGCAGGCGGCGAAGCATTTCGCCTGACAGAGCATCGGTCTGACGGGTTTCACCCAGCATCCGGAAGAGAGATTCGTCGCAATGAAGCAGTGTTTTACCGGTTCGCCAGGCTGCAAGCGTCATATAAACAATATGCGGCGGGAAACGCTTCATAATTTGAGGACAAAGGAACCCTTCTTCTGGCGCCGGGTTACGCTTCAGCCAGTCCGCAAGCCAGCGTTTACACTGGCGAAACGTCATAAACCGCCATGGGGCAAGTGAATCGGTCTCCCGCCACTTATCAACCTGACTGAATACGCCCGGAGACCAGCCCTCTACCTGTTTAGCAAAGGCCAGCGCAGGATGAATGCCCCTGTTCATCTTTACTCAACGCCTTCGGTGCCAGCGGCAACGTTAAAAATGGACGCTGGTAGCGTAAATCCCTGTAGCTTCAGTAAGGCAAGCGGACCGTCGCCCAGCTCGCTGCGCATCACAAACTTCAGAGGATTGCCATCGGCGGTGATCCACACCAGCTGTGTACGGCTGGCATCGAGTGGAGTGATCAGGGCTTTGTCCAGCAGGCGAATGAAACCCCAGTTGCCCTGGTTACTGGCGTAGAGCTGCATACCGCTGTTTACACTCCGCCAGCTGAGCGACACACCTGGATAGTAAGTATTTCCCGGCCAGGTGAAGCTCTGCCAGCTTTCCATCTGGTTGAAGTAATCCAGGTTTTGTTCATCAAGGGTAAGCTGCACTCTGGCGACATCCCGTGAAGGACGCGCCATCAGTTCGAAGTGAACACCCGCATCGCCCTGTGAGAACACGATATCTGACAGTTCCGCCAGCTGATTAATCGCCCGGAGAAAATCCGGACTGACAACCATCCCCTGACTTGCGGAAGGATCAACGACCCAGCGATTCCCTTCCTGGTGGAGGATCCCGCCGAGATTCGTTTTCAGGAAGGTAGTGATTCGACCCGAGTCGCTACGCAGGAACTGAGCCAGTAGCGGCAGGGAAGCATCGCTGCCGGTGGCTTTAAACGGGTACCGTCCCGCAAAGGCCTTATTCCACTGATCGACAATGGTTGTCTGCCAGCGGGCATTGAGACTTCCCGCCGCCGGGGCAAGTACCTGCCGCCAGGCCAGATCCAGCGGTTGCACAAATAACGACTGGCCAAATCCGTTCCACTCCTGCCCCAGGCTTGCCGCAACCAGACTGCCATAATCGCGGGTATCGGTCAGATCGATGGCTTTGCCCTGGAACACGGTCTGGGCCAGCATCTGCGACATAGCCTGCGGATCCGGGGCGCTGGTGACCTGCTGAAGCTTCAGCCGCACCTGGGTTACGCGAGCCAGCCAGGACTGGAAACTGAGGTTACCGTTGGCACCGGTACCCTCTTTACCTTCCATCAGCCCCATCAGCGGGCCAAACACGCCATCGAGCGGACCTTTAGGGCCCTGTGCCTGTTCAATAAACTGTCTGGCATTTTTTTTCTGACCGATCAGCTTTTTCGCTGAGTCCACTATCGAATCAGCCAGTGCCTCACCCTTTTGCCCTGTTTTTCCCTGCCAGGCCAGCGTGTTCATCAGTGCCACGAGCGGTGACTGGCGGACATCGCCGATCAGACTGAGCTGGGCAATCGCTTCGGAAAGTGACGTGGCTTCCTGCCACTGAATGCTGTTGACCATGTTCAGCCAGGCGTTACCAAAATCGGTAAAATAGCGTTCTGTCAGACGGGCTTTCAGCGCCTCCGGGGAGATATCGCTCCCTGTCTGGTGCGTCTTATCCGTCAGTACCCAGTCAATTTCATCGCGGCGTGTCTTGACGACCTCGTTAATCGCATCCTGAACCTGCTCTTCCCAGGCCTGACGCGTAAACATACCCGGGACGACTTCGTCAGTGCTGAATACCGTTGAGGCATCGGTGTCGCCGGTCATATCGGCAAGCGTTAAATCAGGCCAGTTGCTGGCCACGCGCTTAAGCATGTCCTGATATAACCCGGACTCAGCGTTCCGCTGGCCAATCTGCTTGAGCAGGATCTGACGAACCGTGCTGATTAATTCAGCGTCGGGCTTAATTTTCCATTCCGGATGAGCCGGGAGGTTCTGCGCATAGAAGCCCAGCAGTTTCGGTGCCAGGTCCTGCCATATGCCATCCGGCACATTCTGGCGTTTCGGTAAGGCTTTCAGGACGTTTTTTGCCAGCCAGTCTGCGTCTGCTTTGTCAGGACGGGCCAGCATCAGATAACTCTTAAGCACGTCATAGGTATGCTGTGTGCCCTGCGTTCGGGCATCACTGGCAGGAGGAAGTTGCACAAACGCATTAAGCTGCTGCCTGAGACTCTCTGCTGTAGCATCCCTCATCAGCTGTGCGTTATTTTTCGCATACAGGGGCCAGAGTGCGGCCAGCGTATCTCTGTCCTGGTTAAGACCAAATCGGGTGTACCACGGAGCACCGGTCGCCTCACGATGTTGCAGACGGGCAATCGCTTGCTGGAGGACGAGCTGGTTGTGCAGGCGTTCAGCAAGTGGTTTTGCGGTATCCGCTGCCTGCCTCGCCGTTTCCTGTGCCTCATAAATCTGGGTACGGTTAACGATCAGGGACAGCAATGTACCGGTCCCCCACAGAACAATAAGGGAAAGCAGAATTAACCTCAGCATCTTCTGCCAGTCGAAGCCCAGTTTCCTGCCGTTGACGGCATCACAGTCCTCAATGACGGCTTTCCATGTCGGTGTGTCGAGGCGCGTGTTCGGTACCGTTCCGGCAATGGCCAGTTCAGGGCTGAACATGACACCGCGTAAACGCCATGCCGCAGATCCCTGCATCAACCCGCTGAGCAAAACAGTCAGACTGGCTTTCAGTTCGTGTTGCAGACGGGAAGATAACTGGAGCAGGCCGTTATGAGCCGGATTATTCAGTATCTGTGCCATACCGACTTTTTGCAGGCGCTGAGACAGCGTAGTCAATGCCTTATCCGCCTCTTTTACAGTGCCTTCCGGTCCGAATATCACCCCTGTCGCAGCCGTGTCCGCGTCCTGCTGAGCACCTTTGGCTTTATCAGTCAGCCACAGCCAGACAGGCGCCTGCCAGCCCAGCTGATGATCGGCTTTCTGACGGCAACGCAAGAAAGCATCCCGTTCGCTGTCCGTCGGGAGGGCTGAAGTACTCATCACCTGAATAATGCCATCAACCGGCTGGCCAGATCGCAGACGCTTCAGTTTTGAAAGGAAGATCTCATCCGGAAGTGACAGCGCATCACCGCCATAAATCAGTACGTTGCCGTCACCTTCCTGCCAGAGGTCATGGCACAGACCCGGGGCTGCTTTATGGACGTCGTCCGGGTTGCCCATCACCAGCAGGAGTCGCACCTTACGCTGCCATCGGCGTCCATAGCGAAAGCGCAGGTGTTCGGACACGGCATCTTCGCTGAAGACCGGTTCATCGTCATCTTCTTCACCGGGAATGGTGTTCGTCACCGGAGTAATACTCTCAGCCTTTTTCTGGCCCCACTGGAAATACAACCCGGATTTACCGGCGAAGTCGAAAGCCTTCTCTGTCAGCCAGCCGAGTAAAAACATCGCGGCAACCATAATGGCGCAGAATGTGAGTATGCGCTGTCCGTCATACGGTCCGAAGCCGGTGGCTGAGGCCACATTTTCCGGAAATGCATAAAACAAAAATGCCACGATGGCTGTCAGGAAAAAGGCGACAGTCACAACCGAGCCGATGAGAGTTTTTACTTTTACCTTAGACATTCTTAGGCGATTCCTTGCGAACTTCTTCTTTGGTGATGACGGCGACCCAGATGTCGTCCTTATCAGCGGCGGGTTGTGCGGCGATAACCTGCGTCCCTCGTTGTTCAACGTCAGCATTAGCAAGCGTGATGGCCAGCCATGGAGCAGCATGGCCGGTATATCCCAGCACGGGATCGATACTGAAATTGTCTTCTGAAAGACTAAATTCCACTTCGCTCTCTTCGCAGGCATTATTCCAGCCGCTGCCCGACGTCAATGTGTGACCGGAGATCCAGCTTCCTTTGAGTTCATTGGGCAGGGTCTTCGACCAGAGCAGCGCCCGGGTTAGCGTCTTTGTGAGCGTTGTTTCTGTTCCCCTTTCGGGGCGATGAAGGCGAAGCGCATCCGGCCAGGCATGGGCTTTGCGGTTGCTCAATACCACCATTGAGACAGCATCAGCATCTTCTTCCCGGGGAGACGCCGGTAACGACAGCGTGATGGCAACCAAAATGCCCGGGGTGTCCCATCGCTTGTCCAGCCAGGCATCAAACGCCCCCAGCCCTTTTCCGGCCATCAGGCGAAAAATCCTGCCCGTCTTGAGTGAGAGATCGGCTTTAAGCTGCTCTTCAAAAAGGGAATACAGATCGTTATCACAATCCAGCACCAGCCAGCATGGCAGCTCGGGCGGAAGTGGCTTAACTATCCCCTCTACACGCGTGGTCAGTTTATTAACCGCTGCTTTCAGGGCCTTCGTTAAATCTGTCTGATATTCTGGTAATGCCGCGTATCTGACCGGTTTGTCACATCCTCTTGGGCGAGAGAATTCGATAACAGGAGCTGCGACTTTCATTGCCTTCAGCAGGTCATCGGCTTTGTTTCCGGCCGGACTCTGAATATAAGTACCGAGGATCCAGGCGCAGCGTTGACCGCGCAGAATTTCACTGTCAATAAGCGCTTCTCGCTGGACATTTCGGGACTCGGCCCCCACCTGTTCGGCTTTGTAGGCAAACCGGCGTAAGCCGAAAATAAGCCCCCAGGTGCAAAATGGAAGACCCAGCGCGGTAAACCAGAAGACAAATCCGGTTCGCTCTGACGTCCAGCACCATAGCGTGAGCGCTATGCCTGCCAGCATGACAAACGCGAGGAAGAGCAGCCAACGGCCGGTGCCGGGTCGAGCTACCTTCGGAGCCTTTTCAGGGATGGCATCCAGCCAGACGGGCATAATCAGGCAACCTTTGCAGCGGCAAATGAACTGATCAATGTGCAACCACAGGCACATTTGTGACCGTGAAAGGCAACCGGGATACCATGATCAAGGTAATTAGGGTTTCCTTCTACGATGGTTGTTGGGCCATGTCCCGGAACCGGGCAGGACACTTTGTCACCTTTACGGGCAACGCCAATACCACCGAATTTCATCGTATCGGAAGCGGTCAGGACCGAGCCGCCGTGAGTGGTTTTATCGCCTTTACGGATAAACTGGAGCATTATTAAATTCCTCTTCCCTATATCTTTACTAATTCATCATTCTTTAATTCCCATGTCTCAGCAGGAATTTTTTTATCCGTGCCGTCAATAGAGATCGAAGGGATTTTTATTATGAATGTTTCTTGGTCACTGGTTATTGATGGGTAATGTCCGCCACAGATGTCAATTGTCTTCAGAGGTTTGAATTTTTCATCTTCTGTTTTGCTAAACCCATGTAATGGGTACAATCTCATGCATTTCCCATTGGGTTATTAATAAATAATCAACAAGTTCGCCATTGTTTTTTATTCTACAAGCGTTTTTTTTGAGGAGTTATTTATCCTTGGGGTCATCCGCAATAGCAAAATTATTAAATGTAAGAAATGCAAACAAAAATGCAGAGCAATAGCTTTTTGGATCTAAAGTCCATTTGGCTAGCCTAAATTAATATTTGTTAGTGAGTCAGGGTTGAATTTATTAACTCAACCCTGGTCGTCCTCTGATGCATGTCGGATCTTTATGAGGGGATCATTGGTTATTACATCCTTCTAATGATTCTATTAGTTTCACATATCCACCATTATTAAAATTAAACAAGGCCGTTTTGCATACAGGACTATCACTCTTGTTGATTGAGATAGATTGACCGGTTATTGCAATCATAGAACTATTTTTATAAACATCCATCTCAAATGGAAGGCCAACAGGGGTACCATTATCAGAAATATCAGCATAATTATAACTACCATTATTATCTGATGGAAGTGTTGCTACAACTTCCCCTGATAGTTTATCAATAACCCAACCACATATCCAATTATCACGAAGGCATTCTTTACCATGACCTCCAAAGGCTGTATAGATTCTAAAGTGCCCTGCAAAGTTAACAGGTTTTTTTAGTTGCTCTTGGACTGCATTTTTCCAGTGTGGCGAGTAGTTTTTCTGCTCTTTATTAAAGTGAATATTTTTTTCAAATGGACCGTTACTTACGGGAACCAGGTAGTCAGAAAACTGAGGATTAGAACTGTCTTGTGAGTACGCTACAAAAGACAAGAGCATACATGACACAAAAAGCATAAATTTGTTTGATTTTTTATTGCATCCCATTTTTAGAATCCTCAAGAGCTTTAATCATCGTGTCTGGTAATAGGTGAGCTTTATTCAATCCATCGCCAGCATAGTACGACTCACCCTCTACTTCTGCCACCCTTGGTACTAATTTGTATTTCTTTTTACCATTTTCATACACTGGTAATCCGTTTGCATCCAACACTGGTACTTTTTTGGGGCTTATACTCTTTCCTTTACGTACACCAGCTGATGCAAATTCTTTCGCCCACGCATAAATCGCATCTTCAGCGCTTCCGTTACCCTCAAGATAATTAATAAATGCTGGCCGCTTCAATTTAATCAAAAACTGCTCAAATATTTGATCCTGCATCGCAGCATCGTATAGTTTCGAAGTATCAAGACTAAGTGCTTTTACTGCACTTTTAAGCGTCTCTGGGATTATCTGGAATCGACCTGTGGCGAACATATTTCGTTCTCTTTGGGCATCAATTACCTCAGATATTGTCATTTTTGTGAGGTTAGTATTATAGTGCGGGACGGATTTACCTGTCTTTGTAACATTGTATGCCGAATAATCATTTTTTGACTCGACACTTCCTAAAAGGTTTGCAAACTTGCTATGTGCCCAGCCAGTATTTTTCTTTATTAATGCACCAAGAAAGGTAATCGGATGCATATGCCATAATGAAGGGCCTAGTTTTTCGGATGTAACATCCTGCATCCATTCCATTTTTTCAAGAAAATCTTCGCTGTATTTCTTCCATTCTGGCGCATCTTTTTTCAGCGCATTGAGGAACGGTTGCCAGATAGCATCGCCTTTTTTGAAGTACCAGTCGCTTGGGTGTTTTACGATTGTTTTCTGAATAACGTCACGATAATCAGGATTATGAAGTGCTCTCCAGTACTCCATTGGAGAATAGCGGTCGCTTCCGCTGTCAATTTTATCCAGCAGGCGCTGATAATTATGCTTCACGAGAGCATGACTGGTCCGCGTGTCTTCGGTCGCGGCCTGATAGAGTGAGTCGATGAGGTTACGGAAGAATCCTGTTGGCTGGTTTTTCCCATCCAGATAATCAAAGCTGGAAGGTTCTGCGGTTTCAGTTCGGAAGCCCAGCTTTGCCAGATCATACTGCGACAAAAGTTGAGGTTCCGCCTGGCCTTTAGGGACGTAAGCATTTTCTGGTCGCAGCTGCCAGTATTCCTGTTTGGTCGACTTATCGACTTCCGTTTGCACCTGACTCAGTGGAAGGATCCCCGCCCTGGTTGTTGCCCTTGTATCTACTGTGAATGTTCCTGTTGCAACATCTTTTTTGTACAACGTAAGGCCCGGAGCGTACTTTAGCCAGAGTGGATTCTTTTCTCCCACCTGCTCAGGGTTGGTCAGGAACGTTTCCAGGTTATCATCCATACTCGTGCATTCGATATGAACCTGGTATCGCGCTTCATATCCGCCATCCTTAGGTGCCTGATAATATCCCATATGACCAACAGGATCACCTGCACTGATAGCAAAGGGAGTCGGGCATACTACCTTGTCAAATTTCAGCGCTTCTTTTGCTGGTGGCATAAGTTTCTGCCACCAGGAAGGCTGTACCGCCCCATCAGTGCCAGGAGACAGGTTGTTTTTGTCCACAAGCATCCAGTATTGCTGTCCTGGCTTCAGGGATGTTTTCTTACCCTTTTGCAATGCCTGTTCTGAGAGGCTGACAAATGTAACAAGGCCATACTCTCTCTTGTTAAATGCGACGGTATGGAGGCCGCTGTCTGTTTTATCCCACTCGACAATGGACCCTTTTGGTATCGTACCTTTTCGGTAGCTTTCGCTGGTACTTTTATTATTGGTACTGGCGGTCATGACCCATTCGGGATCGTAGGCGGAAAGCGTATCCTGGACTGTCCACTTTGTTTCCGTCGGATTAACGTTATAGGCTGAATATGGGGCCAGGTGCATATACAGGGTGTAGAAATGCAGCCCGCTGGATTCTTTCTCCCCCGGTTGAATAAAGTGTTTAACCAGAACAAACGAACCGGAAAAGCTCAATGGGCCGGATTCCCATGCAAGCGTCAGATAATCCTTGCAGACACGATAAGCAACCACTTCACCGTCAGCCATGCATCGCACAGCCTGCTCACCTTTAAAGGGGACCGGGAAATCCAGTGCTTCAAGAGGCGACCTGCCGCTAAGAGCACACCACGGAGTCGTGGCTTCCGTGATATGGATCCCGCCATGCCACATCCCACTTCGGCCAATCATATACTGCCCGGTGGATTCCCCCCCGACATGAGAGAGGATCTCTTCCTGATTTTTGAACTCACTTCCCCGACTGTTGGAGGGGATCGGCCAGACAATTTTGGGTAATACAGACACGATTCACACTCCTTGTCAGTCGTTAAATGACTTGCTGCTGATTTTGCTTTCCTGGGTGATATCCGTCAGGCTGAAATTGGGTGTTTCGTTGGGAAGATTTGCGCCCGAACCTGGTACCAGGTAGTCGGACGTTTTCATGATGAACTCACCAGATGAACCATGCTCAATGCCGTTTTTACTCAGCCTCAGGTAAGATCCGCCGCCGTTCAGCGTAAGCGTTTCCGGGGTGCTGATAATAATTTCGTCTTCACTACTGGTCACCGTCAGCTGCTTTTCAGAAAACAGTGCCATCGTGTTGTGCTGAGCCTGAATCTCGATGTCTCCCTGGTTGGCAACCAGCTTAGCCCCTTCTTTATGGACAAACATACCCAGGGCTTTTTCTACCGTTACAGACAGATTTTTCATCGCACCGATATCAAGATGTTGACCGGCATTAATCATGGTATTGCGGGTGCTGCTGAGCTGAAGATGCTCACCTGAGGTAAATGCTACCCCCTGCGGAGCGCTACCCAGCAGGACTGAAGACTGGAGGTCTTTGATTTTATCGGTCACGAGACTAATCTGGGTATTGATGTCGCAGACCAGCGCTCCGGCGGCAACAGCTGCGCTGTTCAGAGCCTGCATCTGGCTGTTTGCCTGGTTAATCTGGTTAATGGCAGGGGCCATTTCCAGCACCGGCCCCTGGGCTTTGGACTGGGCATCCGCTGTCAGGAACAGCCCTTTTGCAGCCCTAACTGCGCCATGCTCGTCTGTACGCAGTTCAAAACCAGCGCCGCGCTTTTCACGCTGGCCATTGACCAGGTGTCCCATGTTCAGTTGCGTTTTGCCATATTCCGTTGCGAGCTTGATATGCTCTTCCTGGCGCTTATCCTCCATCCGCAACTTATTGTTCGCCGGGGTACGCCACACGTTCCGCGTATGATTGTCACTGGTGACATGGTCCGGATGTTCTGAGTCGTGCAGGGCATAGGCGATATAGGGGCGATCAGGATCCCCGTTGTCGAAAATGACGGCCACTTCAGTTCCGTCGATAAGCGGAGAGTGGAAACCGTAGGTATCACCGGCATAGGGTTTAGCCAGCCGCAGCCACAAATAGGCATAACCCTGTTCAGGACTGTTACGGTCAAAGTCCAGTTTCACACGGTAGCGCCCTTCCGGGTCGAGCCAGGAATAGGTGTCGCCTTTTTGTGTGCTTTCCACCCGGGCTGGAAGCGTTCCGGAAATCACTGGGCGATTAAGTAACGCCGGACGATAACAGACGGTTTCACTGTAGGGGATACCCTCGAACGTCAGCGTAAAGCTACTTTTGCGCGAACCGCTGGTGCGCACCGTGGTGATGACGATGCCTTCCCTGACGGCATCGGGAAGCGTTCCGTCCGTTTCCAGTACCTGACCCGGAGCCAGATGAGGGCTGGAGGAATGCCCGGTGACCTGATATTGCGCATTCAGAATGCGTTCGTGACGCAGACGGGCGAAGTATGCTCCGGTCTCTGTGCTTTCAGTATCACCTTCAGTCAGGAAGGGTTCCGCATAATGGTACGTTTCTCCGGCTGTGATCCCTTCTTTGCTAAAAATGCTTTCAGTACTGTCCTGAGGTTTCAGCGCTTCGCGGTAGTTGTAGTCACGGGTGGCCACACTTCCGCTCACCACATTGTATGCGGTCTGAATATCCCAGATGCTCTCCTGCCCGCTGTCACTCATCCCGGCCTGGTTGCGTAACGGCAGCGTGACACCAAACTCATACTGCTCCTGGCTGTCCTGAAAAATCACCACGTCCTGTTCAAGACGGCCGTCCATTTCATAGCGCCAGTAAATGCCCACCTCCGCCAGCAGGCGCTGGATAAACTCAAGATCGGTTTCCCGCCACTGGGTGATGAGTTCCCGGGATGGATACTCCCGGGAGAGACGGAACTCAAAATCAGGCCCTTCCAGACCGTGTTTACGCAGCACTTGTTCAACCACCTCAATAACCGACTGATTGAGATAGATCTCGCTCCCTTTCGTATAGCCCAGTAGAGCAATACGTGGAACGATAGTCAGCGCGTAATGGGTATCATCATTCGACGTAGATACGCGGCGGAACGACGCCACTACGCCAAAAACTGTCCGGACCGGCAGTGCCGGTGCCCCGTCAAACATCGGGGTCTGGAAGGTAAATGACGCGGGTTTCAGCAGTAACGTGTCACAGGCGATATCCTTAGAGGAGCAGGTGACCGCTACGTCATAGCGCCATGGCTGGCTAAGTGATTCAACCGCGCTGTAACGCAGAACATCAAGGAAATCGCTGCATTCATGCACATCAACCCGATAACGTGACTGCCCTGACAGCTGTTGCACCGCGTCGGTGGCCTTCCTGATAAGTGTTCCGCTCATGACGCCTCTCCTTCTGCCTCTTCATCAAATGCCAGCACAATGCCCTGTTCGTCATCCCAGGTCAGCTGTAGTGAAGACGGCTTTTGTTTTGCCGCCATATGGCTCAATAACTGCTGGCTCAGAACCGGCAGGATCTGCTGGTTAAGCAGACTGTCGACGTTACGGGCACCGGTATCCGGCAGCAGACAGGCTGCTGTCAGGGTGTCGATGAGACTTTCGCCAATGTGAGTTGAAATGCCGTAGTGGCGTTGCAGACGCGTACTCACCTGTGCGAGCTTCATGCCGACGATGGTGCGCATGGCATCCATTGCCAGCGGCCGGTATATCACCGTCTGGAAGCGGGCCAGCAGCGCTGGCTGGAAATGATCGCGCAGGATTGGACGTAACAACTCATGTAAATCGCTCTCAGTGGCTTCTGGTTGCTCGTCCAGCAGCTGCATCAACTGATCACTGCCCAGGTTGGACGTCATCAGTATCACGGTATTGCGGAAATCAATTTCACGCCCTTCCCCGTCCCGCATAAAGCCCCGGTCAAAGACCTGATAAAACAGGTTCATCACATCCCGGTGGGCCTTTTCCACTTCATCGAGAAGCACCACGCTGTACGGCCGCTTACGGACTGCCTCGGTGAGAATGCCGCCCTGACCATATCCTACATAGCCCGGAGGGGAGCCTTTCAACTGCGAGACCGTGTGCGGCTCCTGGTATTCTGACAGGTTGATGGTAATGAGCGATTTCTCACCGCCATACATAACGTCGGCAAGCGCCAGCGCGGTTTCTGTTTTGCCCACCCCGCTTGGCCCCACCAGTAAAAACACACCCTGCGGCCCGTTCTCCGGCGTGAGACCGGTTTTTGACGCTCGCAATCGTTGGGCAATGGCATTCAGGGCAGGATGTTGGCCGACAACACGGGTTGCCAGCTGCTCTTCCAGCGTCAGTAATTCGGTCTGCTCATCCTTCATCAGCGACGAGAGAGGAACCCCTGTCCAGTCGGCGATAACGGTTGCAACGGTGCGGACATCAACATCCAGCCCCAGTAATGGGCTGTTATTCTGAATTTGGGAGAGCTCCTGCTGGAAGGCGGAGATCTCTTTCTGGCGGCTGATGTCTTCCCGGCAGGCTTTCAGCGAGTCGGTAAGCTGCTTTTCAGTCTCATACTGTGACTGAAGGGCCATTTTTTGCTGGCTGAGCGCCTGGGTCCGTTGTTCAATCTGCGGCAGACGACTGGCATCAACACTGTTACCCAGGGAAATATCTTCCAGCAACTCCTGCTGCTCCATGGCAAGCGCAGTCAGTTCAGCCTGCAACCGGGTAAGCTGTTCCGGCAGCGTGTCCAGGCTCATCCGCACCCGGGCCGCAGCGGTATCCAGTAAGTCCACCGCTTTATCAGGCAGCTGGCGCCCTGTGAGGTAGCGGCGGGATAGCGTCACCGCTGCCCGGACGGCCTCACCGGTAATGTGTACGCCATGATGTTCGGCATAGCGGGATTTAAGACCGCGCAGCATCAGGCAGGCTGTCTCATCATCGGGCTCATCAACCTTGACCATCTGGAAGCGGCGCTCCAGGGCAGCGTCACGTTCGAAGTACTGCTTGTATTCACTCCAGGTGGTGGCCGCAATGGTTCGCAGTTCACCGCGAGCCAGTGCCGGTTTCAGCAGGTTGGCCGCATCTGCCCCGCCCGCCTGATTACCGGCACCGATAATGGTGTGTGCCTCATCAATAAACAGCAGCACCGGCACCGGGGAGTGCTGGACGGCGTCGATGATATTTTTCAGACGCTGTTCGAACTCCCCCTTTACACCGGCACCCGCCTGAAGTAAACCCAGATCCAGTGTCCTGACGATGACGGGCTTAAGACTTTCGGGCACATTGCCCTCAGCAATACGTAGCGCCAGGCCTTCAACCAGGGCCGTTTTGCCGACACCTGGCTCACCTACCAGAATGGGGTTGTTCTTACGACGTCGGGAGAGAATATCCACCATCTGCCGGATTTCGTTATCGCGACCAAAAACCGGGTCAATTTTTCCTTCCCGGGCACGGGCAGTCACATCAACTGTAAAACGATTGAGAACGGACTCTTCCTGTGAAACGGCAGGCTGCGCACTTCCGCCTTCAGCCTGATTTTGTGCTTCATGCTGTAACGGTGCAGCCCGGCCAATAATGCTGACATTGCCAGACTGCTCACTGAGCGCAACGTCATGCCGCTCATCCGACTGGGCTTCCAGCAGGGGACGTAACCTTTCCAGCTGGCAGGTGGTCAGCGTCATTAAAGGCCAGAGGCCATCACAGCGTGTCAACCCTGACGTTTCAACCATGGCCGTAAGCAAATGTATGCTGCGGATCTGCTCATCTCCCGCGAGCGTGGCGGCAAGCCAGGCCTGTTTCAGCAGGGTCTGGAGGGAAGCAGAGAGCTCTGGTCGGGTGCGAACTGAACGAGGCTGTGCATCCAGCCAGCTCAGAAGAGACTGCCAGACGGCATCCATATCCCATTCATAGCGCCGGGCAAGAACGGTCAGGTCACCTTCCCCCTGCTCCAGCAGTTTCAGCAGCCAGTGCTCAGGCGTGATTTCTGCATGCGCACGGGTCTGACATAAAGAAGCCGCGCCTTCCAGTGCTCTGGCGCAATAAGGGTTAAGTCGTCGTAGCAGGACTGCTGAATGATGTTCCATGTCGTTCCCTCTTGCTTGTTCAGGCACGCTACCGCCCCTGGCCGTCAACCGATGCCCATAAGGTTCATGCCGATAAATTGTGAGACTGCTCTGCAAAGCGTCCGTCTGACAGGCGCTGTGCGGAGCAAAACAAAAAGGCGGACAGAAGGGATCTGCCCGCCAGAGTCTTATGCTGTGGTGCGTTCGTTCCAGGAATCGGAATGAATGATGTTGCCGTCTTTGTAGGTCCAGGTGATTTTTTCGTAGCGCAGCTCGATCTGCTCAAGATGGTTATGCTTCTCGAAAGAAGGATCTTTGATGTCGTGCATTTTCGGCGCAACTTTAACCAGCTTCACGTTTTCCAGTTTGGTGTTGAAGTACTCAACTTCCTGGCCTGCGTCGTTGATTTTGTACCACTTGAACTCAGCAGATTTCAGGGTCTGGCCAGTGGTCACCGCTTTGTACAGATACGGGCTGGAAGAGTCGATTTCTTTGGTAAACAGGAACGGCGTGTGAATACGGGTTCCGGTCAGCTTGCCAGTGTTGTTATCGGTCGGGATGTACAGGTTGTGTTCCTGAGCAACAACTTCGATGCTTCCTTCGCGATCTTTCACATCTACGGAACCCTTGATGTCAGCACCGCCATCGTCTTTCAGCCACAGATAAACTGGGATTGCCATGTTTACTTCTCCATTTCTTGAGTTGAAACGTCACGTACATCCTGTGACGCGTGTTTTGCGCCTGGCAGACGACAGGCGTCGGCCTGCGGTACCAGACTGAT
The DNA here is from genome assembly GCA_000956155.1 of Cotesia vestalis. Classification (NCBI taxonomy): domain Eukaryota; kingdom Metazoa; phylum Arthropoda; class Insecta; order Hymenoptera; family Braconidae; genus Cotesia; species Cotesia vestalis. The sequence continues at coordinate 127,400 of JZSA01006374.1, forward strand.
CTCGACACGCCGGTTATGCGCACGGCCATCAGGCGTGTCGTTTGATGCAATTGGTCGGCTGTCACCGTAACCCTGCACGGCAAAGCAACTTTCCGGTACGTCCCCGGTATCACGCATCCAGTTACGAACGGCCTCTGCTCTTTGCAAAGACAGAGTCTGATTTAACTGAACGCTGCCGGTATTGTCTGTGTGACCGCTGACCACGATAAGCCAGCCTGGTTTGGCTTTGATTCCGACCAGCGAGTTGACCAGCATTTTGGTGGAGCCCGGTTTCAGCACGGACTTACCAGAATCAAACAGCGACATGCTGTCGAGACGAACAATTTTCGGTACTGGTTTTGGTTCAGGGGCTGGTGGAGGCGTCCAGGTATCAATAGCCTGTTGCAAGGCCAGCCACAGTCGTTGGCCCGGGTAATAGCCCAGGCTGTAACGCAAAGGCTCACCCTGGCGCTGCCAGCGTTCAAGCAGGAGCGCATCCTGCTTCAGGGCGGCCAGTGATTCTGCCTTAGGGCGATAGTGGTTCATCGGGATTGCATTCCAGCGCTGTAAATCGGTACTCACCTGACGGATCAGGTCACGGTTATTGAGCGCAGAAATACCCAATGCGGTCAGGGCACACAGCCACATCAGCAGGATCAGGAGACGGGTACGCTGGCCCCCCTGCACAGTTGAAGCAAAAGGTGCCAGTAACGGCAGAACCGCATCCGGAAACAAACTTGCCGGGGCTGTCTGCCCTGGTTTTCTGAAAAACTGCAAACAGGTGCGGGTATGTAGCCAGTCGGCCCAGACTGACTCTGTACAGGGGAGGACGGTACCGAGGCGCATTGCCACAGAGAATGCTCGTTCTGGAGGCGTTAACCGATCAGGCTTTTCCAGCTCTTCAGCCAGCGTATTACGGATAAAGGAAAATGCCTCGCTGACGGCTGGCAGTGCCAGGATATTGTCTTCCGCCTGCTGCCAGTCAATGAAAGCCTGCGGCGAATCATTTACCGGACAGACAATCGGCTTATCACCCCGAACGATTATCCAGGGCGTTTCTGGCCCGGAAAATTCTGCACTCAACACAACCGGCAGGGTGAACCCCGTCAGGGATTTAATCTGCTTACACTGCTGGCGCAGCGTTTTCAGTGCGGAACGAAGAACGGCTTCATCCTGATGATGGTCTGGAAGGCAGCGGTACATCACCGAAAGCTGACCAACCTGGCGCGGGAACTGCGTCTGGATACTGCGGACAACGTCAGTTAACCGGTTGACGTCACCCGCCCGCAGCCACCATCCCTGGGCTGTTTTACGCAGAGGACTCCCCTGAAATAACGCATCCAGCATGTCACCGCACACCAGTACAACGGGACCCTGGGCGTCGGGTAAAGGCAGTTCAGCGGCCGGGAGGGTAACGTCGGATGTGGGCTCTTCGCTCCGACAGTTTTTAAAAACATACCAGCCTGCCAGAAGGAGGATCAGCAGCGTGGACAGACCGTTAAAAACGTTGCCTGTCGGGATGAAATACCACAGCAACCATAAGAACGTGGCAACGGCTGCCAGGGCGTGCAGGACTACCGGAATGATGACTGATCTACGCATTAGCCATGCAGCTCCGGTATTTGTGCTGACAAGAGTGCCTGGAGCCAGAGATGGCCCCCCCACCAGGTAACACCCGTAAGAATGATGGCGAGCGCTATCCAGAACCAGACTGAGCGCATCAGACTCCAGCGATGTTTCCCCATCCGGTGAACAACCAAAGACAGGCCAGCATCAGGCGGAGAAACACGTTCAGAAAGGGCTTTCATTACCTCATCACGTTGCGACTGGCTGACCGCTTTCAGGCTGTATAACCCCTGAAAGCCCAGCGCTATCACCCGGTGATAGCAGGTTAAAACGGCCGGGTTTGGTGAAGGCTGACGCAGAACTTCTTCAATGCGATCCCATAGTGCTTCACCAGCCCGAAGTGAGCCAAAAAAACGGGCCTGAAGTGGCGCTTTACGCCAGGCCACCTGGCCCTCATCAACTTTCGGCTCCTCTCCTTCTTCGCTTTTTTCAGACTTACGGCTCATTACCGTTTCGTCCAGCAGAGCACATTGTGCGTAGGAAATATGCTCCACACTGGCGTCGTCATAACCGGCACGCTCCAGCGCTTCCCGCACAGTTTCAACCTGTTTAACACATTTGTTGTAAAGCGCAGTGCCATCAAGCGTGACGGCACCTTTTTTAAGCATGGTGACGGTAAGCCAGGTTTCCGCCATCAGCTGGTCGATATCAATATCCTGTCTCATGAGCGCAATACCGCAAACAGTTCAAGTTCCAGGGCGCCAAGAAGCTCAGGCACATAGAACATACACACCCCCTGCTCCTGCATTTCATGTGCAGCGGGACTTTCCATATCAAGGGCGAAGTACTGGTTTTCCATGCGTACAGGCAATGCTGCCGGGACTCTGCTCACCGGGATCAAAGGGATCCCCTTGAGTGCCGCACCATAGATCTCGCGGACATCATCAGGTGAACCCGCCTGACAGAGTGCAGGAAATTTCTCGGCGACCTGCCAGGCCGGGATATCCGAGCGCACAGAGAGATAAAGGTCAGCCTCTTCACGCAGGCGGATATCGTGGAGGTTCGCCTTCCAGGTCTGTCCGTCCGGTCGGGACATTTCCAGAGCAATGACCCGGGATGGCAGACTTGCTTCCAGCAAACCTGTTATCAGGTCAAACAGCGGGGGAAACGCATTGGCCGGTTCCTCGTGGTCATAGTCCGGTATAGCGTCAAGATCATGGTCCAGGGAAAAAGTCAGCATACTGCCTGCCAGACGAGCGAGCTCTGCCCACACCTGTTCTGGTGGACGGGAAGGAAAACGTTCGTATTCCGTCAGCACCCTGGCGTGGGAATTCAGCGCATTCAGCAACCAGAAAAGGGAAACATCGGCGACTGCAAAATCGGCGAGTCTTTCGTTACTTTCACGACGCATTGTCATCAGTCGCTGGCGTCGGGAGCGAAGCTGGCGATTGAGCAGCACCAGACGTTCTCGAAGGACCGGACTTGCCCCAAAAGATGCCACTGGAGGAATAAAAGACGGATCCTGTCGCCACGCATTTTGTCCATCCCGGATAAGCCTTGCTACCGGGCACACTTTCCAGGAATCATTACTTTCATGAGCAAACCGGATAGTGAAGTTAAACCGGGCAACGGCCATGGATTCTTCTTCAGAGCCAAAGGCATCCTGCAAAGTCACCCATTCTTCACGATAACGGAGCGGACGGTCTGGAGTGACGCCTTCCTGTTCAACGTTGGCAACACCTGGCTGCATGTGAGGCAGTGCAATAACGACGGTTACCGCATCACGACCTGCCAGCAGACTGGCATCTAACTCACGTGGTGCCGGAGGCAGATCGCTCCTTTGTGCGTCAATCAGCGAACCATCTTCCAGCCAGAGACGTAACTGCGTAATCTGAATCAGACCGGACGACAGAAGACTGTCATTAAACTCAATCTTTTCCACGCCCCAGGGGAATGGGGATGCCAGTGCTGATGCACCGGCACTGCGAAAAGACTCCCATTCAGCCTGCTGCTGGAACTGTTGAGGGGACAGTAAAGCCCCCTCGTTCCACAGTGGACGATAAATTTTCATCCCTGCCCTGCCTTATGCTTTTGCTTTAGGCATCTGGGATACCAGCGACAGGTTGACGTCCATGCCTTCAACCTGGAAGTGAGGGACGGCAAAGAGTTTCACGCGGAAGAAACCCGGATTATCCTCGATGTCTTCAACGATGACTTTGGCATCGCGAAGCGGGTGTGAAGCCTGGAGATCATCGCCCGGATCGGTCATCTCGGTCACCAGACCTTTCACCCAGGTATTGAGCTCCAGCTCAAGCAGGCGACGGTCTTTGGTGGTACCGATATTTTCACGCTGGATGAGCTTCAGGTAGTGCGCGATACGTGACAACAGGAAGATGTATGGCAGACGGGCATTGATGCGGCTGTTGGCGGTCGCATCCGCAGTGTCGTACAACGCAGGCTTCTGGGCGGAGTTTGCGCTAAAGAAACAGGAATAATCTCTGTTTTTATAATAGCTTAGCGGAATGAATCCCAGATTCGAGAATTCAAACTCACGGGTTTCCGGTATCATTACTTCGGACGGGATTTTTACCTGATTACCGGTACCGAGGTCGTACAGATGGATAGGCAGATCCTGAACTGCACCGCCAGCCTGAGGGCCACGAATCTGGACGCACCAGCCATTATTGATAAAACTTTTCACCATATTGGCAGCAAAGGCAAAGGATGCATTCGTCCATAAATACTTCTCGTGATCAGGTCCCTTCACTTCCTCCACATAATTGAAACTGCGCACCGGGACGGTATCCGGACCATACGGCAGACGGCCCAACACACGTGGCATAGTCAGGCCAATGTAGCGGGAGTCCTCAGAGTCACGGAACGCTTTCCATTTAATATATTCAGCTCTGTCAAAATAGTTACCGATGTCTTTGATGGCCGCGACTTCTTCCATGCTGGATTTATGGAAGAATTTTGGTCCTACAGAACCAATAAACGGCATATGAGCGGCAGCTGAAACTTTTGATATATTACGGAGTAACGCTACATCCTGAGCGGAGGAATCGAACTCATACGACGAAATGATTGCGGCAATGGGCTCTCCGCCCGGTTGATCGTATTCCATCGAATAAGTATGGTGATAAAGACCACTCTGGATAATCTCCGGAGCGTCTTCAAAATCCTGACGCAGATCGTCTTTAGAAACATCAAGTATTTCTATTTTTACATTCTGGCGGAAATCGGTGCGATCAACCGTGTGCTTAAGCCCGCGCCAGAGTGATTCTACGCGTTGAAACTCCGGGTGGTGCATAACTTCATCGAGCTGGCGACTGATTTGATAATCAAGCTCTGCGATATGCGAATCAAGCAATGATTTATCAAGCTTCTCAACTTTTTGGCCTGATTTTGAAATAACCTGCATAAAAACCTGAATGGCTGCGGTCACTCGCTCATCTGCCGAGGCATCGGCCATGACGCTGTCGTCCTGATATTCAGTAATGTCACCCAGGCGAGAAACTGGATTCAGATTAATTTTTTCAAACAGCGAGGCATACACGCTGTCTGGGTTATTCTCAAGTACAGTAGTGTTCCCCTGCACCGATTGTGTTTCAGTATTCACAGACATCAGCATCCTCTCTGTTAATCCATTAAAAAAACATTTTGCTGTTATTCGGCAGGTGCAAGGGCATTCAGCTCTTGTCTTAATTCTTCGCTCAGAGCCGGGTCTTTCAGTATGGTTTCAAGAGATCTGCGGAACTCGGCGTTATCCAGGAGGTTTGACTTGAGGTCTCTAAGGAGATTGCGCATGGCTAACATGGCACGAAGTTGAGGAATTTGCTTTGCTATTGCTTCAGGCTCGAAATCTTTCATTTCAGAAAAGCTGAGTTTGATATTTTCTTCAGAACCATCCCCTCTCAGGGTGTTAGCAACATCAATGCTGACCTCTGGGTTAAGCTCGGACAGAACGCTATTAAAGTTGTTTTTGGAAATATTTAACTTACTGCGTTCAGAAAGCGGGAGGGTTTCTTTGCCGTTACTGAAGTCTCCCACCGCGAGAAGTTTTAAGGGCAACTCGACTTTCTTTTGGGCGGAACCCGTGTGCAGGTCAAGCTGGATGTTGACACGTGCTTTTGGCACTTCATTCTGGAAGCTGGAATCTGCCATATCATTCCCTTTGTTGGACAGTGGTAATAGTTACTACAAGGTATCTTTACAAAGCGATGATAGAACATATTGCTCACATAGATCAACTTTGCAGATCAAAGATCTGCAATTAGAATTTTCTTAAGAATTTTCCTCTGTTTTGTAACAGAGTGCACCTCTAGATTTTGGGGTAATAGTTGTGTTGTTAACTGCTTATGTAGTCATTTGCAGGGCTATTAACTATAAGTAACTGCCCTGATGGTTGAATGTTGCATATGTGATCTTTTATTGATTTAGATCAATGCAATTGGTGCGGTTCCCGCCCGGTGCGGAAGTGTGCTTTTGTACTGATAACTCACTGTAACAGTTACATTTTTTGTTACATGTCGTTGTGGTGAAAAGTCCGAAAACTGACTTATGGGAAAAACTTTTTAAGTAATGGAGTGGTCTTTGTTTTAAAGATAATTAAGTGTTAAGAGTTGTCTGTCTAACTACCCATGGGTTTTGGCGAACAAAATCACGTACTCCACTTATACATGCGCTTGAGATGATGTCAAAATTCGGGTGATTTGATGAGACCATATTCCCGGTATTATCAAGAAGCATAATAGTACCCAAAGACCGAACCAGTTGATATTCATTAAACTTATGCTTTAGCAAAGTTTGTAATCTATAAATTGTTTCACCTGAACTGTTACCTTCTATACCTACTACGGAAACAGTGCAGTTAAGTTCCGCACTATCAGATTGATTGTCGTACCAGAAATTATCGGTATAATTGGTTTTCTTTGCTAAGTCGAGTTTACCAGGCCATTTTACCCAAGCAGAAGAATTATTTTTTGACCGTAGAATTTTCTTCAACTGCTCCATTGGTGCGTTCTGATCTACAGACCATGAAGAAATAAATTCGTTAAGCAATATCTCTGGATCAATAACAGCAATGAAATCAAATTCCTCTTTATTAATAGAGCATGCTCGATCTTTGAGATAAAAAAGGCCTAGTTTATAACCTTTGTCACTTTTCCAGTTTGCGCCTACAGGCTGATAGTCTGTATTTATAAATGGCTTAAATGTGTGTGTATCAGGAGAAAAAATCACTGATGGCGCCAGAGTTCGTCCTCGGTTTCGGATTGGACTTACATAAATTTTTTCTCCATCACTTAACATTTCTATAATTGCTTTTGTCACAACTACTGAAATAGAAGGAATACATTTAATTTGATTTTCATGTCCGACATGCGACAACCTTCCATCCTCACTCTTCTGTACCTTTGCAAGGCAGGTCGGGCAATACTGTTGGTCTCTATCATGAACAGGCATAGCAAGACGACCGGAATCGTTGAGTACCAACTGAAGTAACGGATGATCCTCTTTCATCATGGTCATTTCTTCTCTTTAACCTTTCTGGGCTTTTCGTTTAACTGTCTCCATTGCCACGGAGGGACAGGGTTGGGGTCTGCCCATAAACCCTTTGCATTTTTTCGTGCTGCGGATTCATACTTGAGGTAGCTCGGGACAATGGCGTTATCTTCAAACCGATATACCCACGCATATCCGCTGTCCACCATAGAAGCATTAATGTCATAACCATCTAACCAAATGGTCCCTAACATTCGGCCATAGATATCCGTACCATGGTCGTTCACGGTAATGATTTTGGTTGCAATAGCTGTGGTTAAGGCCTGCTTTGCTTTTTGCCCAAAAGCCTGTTTGGATTCAGGAGCGTCTATACCATACATCCGTATTTTGATGGTTGTATTTTGAGCATCCAGCGCAGTTATGGTGTCACCGTCAACTATCTTCACCACCTTTGCCTCAAAAGTTGTTGAGTTCCCCCAGGACGCCGCAGGGAATAAAACGATCATGATTGGCAAAAGTAACTTTTTTAGATAACCCATCATTTCACCTGAATTTGTTGAGTGCAGACATGTATACACAAGGCTATTCATATGCACTAGTTTAACAAGTCATAAATTCATGGACGGGCTTAAAACATATCATTTTGCATCTTAAAGGCAGAAAAATCACAAAAGATTTAGAACCTGAACCAAAAAATAATCCAAATTAAGCGTGTTAATCTATCTCAAAGATATTATTCCTGAGAGAGTTAGGATGAAGCATTATACTCATGAGCATGAAACAGACCTGAATGATGTGGATAAAGCTCAATATTTTATCCACAAAACTTTGTTAATAGCTTCGACCATTTATGATCTGAAATATCTGGCTCAGGTTTTAAATGATGAAAATGGCAGTAACTGGTCCCGCGCCTCGCTTAAACTTCAGGTTAAAGGAAAACCTGAACATTGTGAGCTGAGTATCGCAGATGGACTTTATCTACAGACTTTAATTCCTTCCCGGCCTGCTGATTACGAGGACAGGCACTTTAGCTTTATCGATTTGTTTGCAGGGATAGGTGGACTACGAAGCGGATTCGATGCCATCGGTGGTAAATGTCTTTTCACGAGTGAATGGAATACTTATTCCAGCCGTACTTACCGGGCGAACTGGTATTGCGATGAGAACGAGCACCGCTTCAATTCAGATATCCGTGACATCACTCTTAGCAACCGGCCCGAGGTTTCTGATGAAGAGGCGTACAAGTTTATCGATACCTCTATCCCGGATCATGATGTACTTCTTGCGGGGTTTCCGTGTCAGCCATTCAGCATTGCCGGTGTCAGTAAAAAGAACTCTTTGGGACGCAAACACGGTTTCGAGTGCGACACTCAGGGTACGCTCTTCTTTGATGTGGCCAGGATCATCCGGGCAAAACAACCTGCAATTTTTGTTCTGGAAAATGTTAAAAATCTGAAGAGTCACGATAAGGGTAATACTTTTAACATCATCATGAAAACGCTGGAAGAGCTTGGCTACGACGTCGCAAACAGCGAAAGCATGGGCGCGGATGATCCTAAAGTCATCGACGGCCGTCATTTCCGACCCCAGCACCGTGAGCGTATCGTCCTTATTGGTTTTCGCCGCGACCTGCGCCTGAAAGACGGTTTTTCTCTAAGAGACATTAAAGACTTTTATCCGGACAAGCGCCCTTCTGTCTCCGATTTACTGGAACCGACGGTAGATAGTAAGTACATCCTCTCCCCTAAACTCTGGGAGTACTTATACAACTATGCAAAGAAACATGCAGCAAAAGGCAATGGTTTTGGTTTTGGACTTGTAGATCCTTCCAATGTTAATAGTGTCACCAGAACCCTCTCAAGCCGCTATATGAAAGACGGATCTGAAATTCTTATTGATCGGGGTTGGTCGCATGAGCTGGGAGAGTCTGATTTCCATAACCCGGACAATATGGACCGTCGGCCACGCATGCTAACGCCACGTGAATGCAGCAGGCTTATGGGCTTCGATAAACCCGGGGAAAGTGTTTTCCGTATACCTGTGTCCAATACACAGGCTTACAGACAGTTTGGGAACTCAGTGATTGTTGATGTCTTTGCAGCCGTCGCTAAATTGCTGAAGTCACGAATTGAATATGCTGCTTCCTTGCGATTGCGGCAGTCATACGATGAAGTGTGCTGAACTAAGCTCATTTATCAATTTAAATGCTGAAGATTGTTGTAATAATGTCTGAGGTCAACCATGACGTATTTCGAATCAGCTGAAGGTAAGACCGTATCTAAAGAACGCGCTTTAAAAGAACTGTCCAGGCATTGCGTTCCTGAAACAGATTTCGAAGAATTCTTTAGCGACATGGGCGTAAAGGAACAGTATGACGCTCAGGAAGTGTTGCTCTGGTTGGGATATTAAACTTCCAGTTTAGGAGATTATTATGAGCCAAAAATTCGCAGTGATGATTGCTTACGACGACGATCCAAACGTCAAAAGGTATTCACCTGACTTTCAAACGCAGGATGAGTTTGCAAAAGGGTGGCAGTCGGCTCTTAAAAAGGCACACCACACCTCAGGTCAAAAATCAGTCATTACCTGCGGATGTCGTGGAAAAGGAGAAAAGCGACTTTATGTTCGTGCTTTACCGAACGGTGATGCCTTTATTCTCGTCAAAGCCGCTAACACGGGCATTGAGCATGATCCTTCCTGCGTATTCTTTTCCCTTGATGCCCGGCATACCGGCCTGAAAGGATATGCGAGTGGTGTGGTCCGTATTACAACCGAAGGTGATATGGCTGTAAGGCTCGGTATCGGTATGACAGAGAAAGATCCTCCTGAAAAATCAGAAGTGCCTCCCCTGCCCCATGTTCAGCGACCAGAAGGTGGTCAGGCCTCCATGACCCTCCTGGGCTTGCTTAGTCTTTTGTGGACAGAGTCTGGTCTGAATGTCTGGTACCCGAAAATGGCAGGGAAACGTAACGATTCACTGGTGCGGTATCGTCTGCATGAAACCGCTAAACAAATTCGTACCGGCAGAGCCTGCATAGGTGACCATTTATTCATTGGTGTACCTGACCCGAAACAACCTGTCGCTCAGTCGCAGATTCAGCGTCTTTCATCACAGGCAATGAGTGATAAACGTCTCATGCTCCTGTCAGTTTTACCTCGCTACGATGCTGAAAAGCATGAGAAGCCACTTAAATTTTTACCCCTGCGGAATTTTGGGGGGCTACCGCTGATTTTTTTCAATTCTGAAGGCCATTGGGACAGCGTAAAGAAACGATTTTCATCGGAGTACGCAGCATGGAAATCCGGAGCGAAAATTGTTGTCTTTGCGTTGACGTCACCAGCTGCGGTAACCGGCAGAGGCCCTTCTGTAAGAGCTCATCAAATTGTGCTGATGCACGTTAGCGAGAACTGGATACCTCTGGACTCCTCCTATGAGGCGATTGTTGCAGAAAAGCTGGATGCCGAGCACCGGCAGTACGTTAAGCCCATGCGTTATGATGCGAGCATTAGTGAGGTGTTCCCTGACTTTTACCTGCTCGACACCAAAAGCGATAAGCCGTTCCCGATGGAAGTATTTGGTATGGCCACCCCTGCTTATCTGGCACGAAAGCAACTCAAAAAGGATTTTTACAACCGTGAATATGGGCCTTATGGATGGTGGCACTGGGATGCGACCACAGCATCTGAAACTATGGTGCTGCCTCATTTTCCAGAATCACGTAGACCTCTTTCAACTGACACACCTGCTTAAAATGGAGAAAAAATGTCATACATGCTTTCGCTAAGCGAACAGACAAAACTGAACGCTTTTCTGTCAGGGATCCTTGATGATTACAAGACTGGGGTTATCACTCAGATACAAGCTGTTGGTAAAATCGGTAACGTGTTTTCTGCACTGGAAAGTGGAGACTCAAAAAAGGTAGTGCATTTGTTGACTGAAGGACGAAAACTCCTGCGGACGGGCTGAATGTCCGCAGAAGGTCTACTGTGCCAGGGGATGCAGAGAAGTCTATCAACCTGGCTTCATTTATCATGATGTTTTTCTACTACGCGGCTGTTTTGACTTTCCAGTACCTCCCCCTGCCATTGCACCAGTCAATGTATCAATGGTGCCTTTCAGGGATTCTGAGATTGTTTTCTCTGCCTCCAGGGTAGCTTCCAGCTTCATTACTTTGGACTGGAGCGTTTTTAATTCACTGCTTTGTTCAGCCACTTCCGCTTCATAGCCCTGGCTGACCAAAGTTACTTTTTTCAGGTCGGCGCTCAGCGACTCGTTTAGTTTATGGAGTTCAGTAAGCTCGGCATTCACCGCCACCAGGTCACCCTCCTTCCCGGACAGTGCACTTTTCAGCTCAGTACAGAGGTTCTGTGCAGCAATCAATTCCTGTTCAAACCTGTCCCTCTCTGCCTTTGTATCTGACACAGTCTGACTTAACTGGTCGCATTGTCTGGAAAGACCGGCATTATCAGAACGCTGAGTGTTGATCTCTTCGTTCAGCTTTTTTTGATATTCAAGGTGACCAGCGATCTCTGTTTTACGTTCAGCCAGTTGCTGGGAGAGTGAGTCATTTGACTGCTGTGCGAGGCTTAATTCATGCCGTGTGCTATCTAACTGGTGATGGCAGGTTTCGAGTTCTGCTTCGGCAACATTCAGCCTTGTTTCTAACTCCTTGACGGTACTGTCCCGGATCTCTAATCGACCCTGTAGCGCCTGATTCTCAAGTTTCAGCTCATCCATATCGGTAGCGCTTTGCTCAAGCCGCTGTAAAAGCTGCGTTACCTCCTCCTCCAGCTGCATGCTACGTGCTTCAGCTTTTTTAACACTATCACTCTGTATTGCGGTATAGCTTCTACGGTAGTGCCAGGTGATGTACGAGATAATATCGCCGAGTGCAACCTTCACCTCATCGGGTATATCCAGGTAACGGGCCTCTTCAGGAACCTCTTTAACATACTTCTGGTACTCAGCGAACATCTCCTGTGACCTTGCAAACGAGCCGCCAACAGCGTTTCTGAGCCAGTGAACTTTGAAGCTCAGATCGATATTTTCCGGGTTAATTTTTTTCTCTTCGCACAGACGTTCGATTGCATTGAAGTAATCGATCATCGCAATAGATGAGTACCTTGAACGACCCATTTCCTTTGATTTTTCTGTGGATTCGCTGCGGATGTCATTCTGCACCTCTGGCGAGGTAGCATCGTTCAGGCTTTTTTCTTTATCGTTTTCGATCATCATTTTTTTCCTGCGGCCGGAAGCTGGTTTGCAAAATATATGCTGATAAGATCGTTCAGAGCATTCATAAGCGAGATACTGTCGATGCAAATATGAACGTTTCCATTCTCAAACAGGCGACACCGCCAGCCATTCTCATCGCAGACCTCGCCTGTGAAATCTGTATTTCTCATGGCCGTCAGCCTGTCGACCATACTCAGCCCACCGCCGGTTGCAGGTGTTGGAGTATCAGAACAGATGCATACAATATTCTCAAAGTCGCGTAAACAAAAGTGATTGTCCTGCGAGAAACCGTTGTACCTCAGTACGTTCACACCAGGAAAAATCCCCCGAAGAACAAGCTTTTTCGGCATTGTATATTGCCGTGCATTGCTTTTAAAACTTCGGTCAAGCTTGTTGAGAACATCAACGAAACCTTCTGCAAGCGTGTCTCGTCTGTTAGCCAGTGCATGCTGTAATGTTCCCTTAACAATCTCCAGGGAAGCGACGGGCGGATCTGAACGTAGGGATTCGTTAAAGGCTTCTTTTTGTTTATGGTTCCAGTATCGGTCCATACCTGTTTCTTCAAAGAGACTTTTCCACGTTTTACGGTCAATTTCCTTACGCCCCTCCTCGATGGTTCGTTCCAGTGAGGCCGGAAGACCAAATGCGTTAGGCTGCATAATTCTGCTGGTGAAGAGAGAGAGCCCGCACAGTTCTGATGCTTCCGATATTAACCGCATCCCTTCTTCGAATTTCTGCATGGCCGTATCCCGGGCGCTGATGAGCTGTCCTGTGCGACTTGCCAGTACTGGCTCAGAACCCTGGTTTTGAGTCATTTCACACTCCATTTTGGTATGTCATAACATTTTAATTTGAGCAAAGGTAGGACCCTCAAAAGCCTATAGAATTAACGTAGAAACGCGTTTAGTAAAGGCTTTACTAATTACTAATGACTATCATATTAGCACTTTCAGATATGCCAGCAATAACCTCGGTCAGTGAAATAATGTGATTAGCCCATTCAATGGATGCAATCGTTATATCTATTTGATTTTTAACGCTTTTAATTGTCATTTTTATGTAAGGCTGTGGGATTTACTCCTAATTAAATCCCATAGTATGAAAAACGGGCAATTTTATGCCTTTATGACGTGACGTTGTCACGTCTTGCGATAAAATTTAGTCACTAGTAAAGAGTTAACTAGTGACTACCTGCCTGATCGGAGTGCTTGAACGGTGGACTCCAGGCCGGATATGCAAATGGTGAGAGATATACAGAAAATGATGGACCGGTTTAATAAGCCAGCCTTTCTTGGGCGGATTGATGCTGTTGAACACGCTATAAAGCGAAAATGCCCCTTTTTAACCTATAGGTAGGGCACTATGAGTAAGATACAATCAAATCGCCAGTCAGATGGCTAATTTCATTTTGACCAAAGCGTGCTATTACTAGCGCTCTCGGTGAGACGAGGCTTCAATGACAAGTACTGACCCATCACACGAGCAAATCGAAATGTGGCGCAGAGCTACCGGTTCCGAAGGTGGACTCAACGAATACCGCAACTGGGTTCTGGAAAATAGTATGAGATTTACAGCATACGGTATCCATACCGTTATCGTCGAAGGTGAGGCGAAGCATATAACAGCGCTTGATGATGTTACCCTCTGTAACGAGTGGGCGAAGCTTAAAAGAGAAAACAATAGGCTTTACGCAGCAAATGAAAAAATTTGCTCTGGCTGGCGTGGTTTTGTGTTGCGTTTGTTAGGAATAACACTGCCATGCAGAAAACCGGTCATCTTACTGGGGGTAGATGGGAAGAATCAAAATGATGCCGTGAAAGGGGCTGATTTGTAATTTTCAGGCGAGCCCACCGTTCTTAGAAAGCTGTTCTATGGGTATGTAAGGAAGATAATGTTCTCTGAACGCTCAGTACACTTAATCACTTCCTGTACAAAGGGCAAGAATCATCAGGGCCACGTCTGGCCGACATTGAACATAGATCCAAAACAAACCCCGGACGACGCAGCATATGCCTGGAGTAACATTGTAGACGACGCCAGAAGTAATCAGGCGGTACCGGCATTGTCCTTGTATTCAGGTAATCACTGGTCTACGGCAAAGGAAATTTTAAACTCAACCAGAAATCTGGAGTTGTGGATAATCTCTGCCGGGATGGGGTTTTTAAATAGTCGAGATCGGGTGCCCTCTTACGAGGCGACATTTCATCAAGTACCATTCAGGCATGATCTCTGGTGGAAAGCCATCACAAAATCACTAGGAAAGCATAACCGTTGCGCAACTATAAGCCAGTTAATGCAGTCCAGTCCGAATGATGAATATTTGATTGCGGCTTCGCCTGTTTATATTGCTGCTGTCCAGAATGACATCCTGAAGGGCATTGAGAGTTTGACTCATCCTCTTACACAACTAACGATCGTGACATCAGGGGCATATGCTGGCCCACTTGAAGAATACTTAATTAAGAGTTCTTCAAGAATGATGAAAGACCTGGAGTGCAATATGGTGTGCCTGAATATAAAACTGGCTCAATACATACTTAAAAGTGGTAGTCGTTAGAACTAGCCTGTTAATGATACAATTCTCCTGTTATTTTATTTTTATAAAAGGTCCCAAATATGCTCAAAAACAGATTTTCTTTATTGTGTCTTGCTGTGGCATCGTCACTTACTCTTACTGCTTGCGATGTAGTTGATGCAGCCTATGACGAGACTTTAAATGATAATGCACCCGAAATTGTAATAGCTGGAGGATTCAAAATTGATATCCAAGGTAATGCAGTTCCGGTTGAGGGATATGATAATTGCTCTTTGAATACTCTTCAGGGAAGCGTTGATACGGATAAATCAAATTGTATTGTTCTGGATAGAACGCGTAAAAAAGTACCGGTTCTAGTTCATTTGTCATCCGGTCCCGTCAAAGAAGAATGGAAGATCGAGTACCAGGTTGAAAAAACCAAATCCGGCAAAAATTTCATCCAAACTCGTATGATTAGACCTGACGGTAACTTTGTAGTGCCTGCATCCTCAGAACGAGGGATCTTTAGTGGCAAGCATTACAGTCAAGCCAGCTAAGTCAAGTCTGTCCGTTCAAACAGAAAAAAGGTTTCTTAAAAATGACGTTATCCGCTGCGTTGCAAGGTACTTTTAAAGAGATGAGGAAAGACAATACAGTAGGCATCTCAGTTCAAACTTGTTCTGATATTTTTGATAGCAATGTTCCTCCGGCTTATGTTTTCTGGCTTTATCGTCTCAAAGCGGGAGAAACTTTACCGCGCGGAAGGTTTTTTAGAAAAAGAAAGCCAATCATCAATGTTATGGCAGTTGTACATGATACTGCATCCGAAAAATAAAGGCGCTATCAGGAAAGTTACTTTTATGAACGTAATTGCAGCTGGGATTTTTTGCTTTATTTTTTACCCTTCAGCTTTCGCTTATGCTTGTTATAAAAAGAGATGGCTAGAGTGGATTTTTCTTACTTTAATTATGATTTTTGCTTCTGCCATTTCGATTCAACAATACAATGATGCGAATTTTGTAAGTGAGTTAAATTACCCTATGTTTATCTCCGCCATATATGGACTGTCACTGGCATGGTTTCCTTTTCCGATTGCTTATGTTGTTCTGCGCTTCCTTCTTGATGATTTACAGCATGAATACCCTAAACAGTGAGCAGATTTTAAGACTCACGAACAACATCGAAAGCACGAATCAGTCTGCACAAGGAAGATAAGGAGTATTCTTAGCAAGATATCTTTGTACCTGAAGACATAAAGCTGGCATCTTTTTCCTTATAGAGTGTATTATGATTAAGTAAATCCTTATCAAAGAATTAGAAAGTGAGGTCGTATGTCTGAAGCACTCAAATCGTTAAACAATATTCGTACTCTTCGCGCCCAGGGCCGCGAGCTGCCTTTAGAAGTACTTGAGGAAATCCTCGAAAAGCTTAATGTCATTGTTGATGAGCGTCGTCAGGAAGAATCATCCAAAGCTGCCGAACTGCAAGCTCGTCAGGAGAAACTTGACGCCCTGCGTAAGTTAATGGAAGAAGATGGTATCAACCCGGAAGAGCTGCTTGGCTCATTCCAGGCCAAATCTACGGCTACCAAGAAAAGCCGTGAACCACGCCCGGCCAAATACTCATTTACTGATGAAAATGGCGAAACAAAAACGTGGACTGGACAGGGCCGTACCCCCAAAGCTCTGGCAGAACAAATTGCAGCCGGTAAAAGTCTTGATGATTTCCTGATCTAACTTTTGCCACCAGTTTTGATAGAGGCCACTTCGGTGGCCTTTTCTCATACGGAATCAATTTTCAGGTACAGAACATATGAAAAATTCAGAACCTAAGAGCTGTGATCCCTATGTGGACAGTTTGATTAGAAATGCAGATGCAAAGGAAGCCAGGTCATTTCTCAAAATATTGAAGCCCTTACCATTCCTTATCGTTATCATCGCTGTATTCTTTTTTTGGGTATCGTTTTCCCGTTTATTATCCCAGGTCGCGTAAAACCTTTTTAAAGACTCTTCTTTACCAGATATGCTCCCTCACCGGGATGGTTTCAACCTCTTCAGTTTCCCATATTGGCAAAATCGTCAGGAAATAAGACGATACCCTCCACGCTTTCCATTAAAGCGGGATGACGACGCCCAGTTCTTACGACCAGACTCCACGTTTTCGATTAGGATGCCTTTGGGCCCTTCTAACGAGGCCACCTCAACAACTCGCACTTTCCGGATCAGTCTTGGATCCACTTCTTCCCAGATCTGGCCAACTGTAATTTCTTTTTGGGTTTGCATTTAATCTCTCGCTATCATTTAGTGAACAAGACTAATCCTCGCCGTGGTTCAGCTTATGGCTTTATTTACGCTGACGATCCTTAGCCTTAAATTTTTGCCATCGTATCCGAAGGTTTTCGATGTTAACCGGAACTTGCATGCGTGTCGTCTCTATCTCATCGCCATGCCATTTCTGGAGATCATCATCCAACTCCCGGGCCTCCCGGCTGAAGTAAATTTTCATAGTGTCAGGGTTTATGGCGCAATGGTCATTGTCGAACAGTGTATGGATATCACGGCGAAGTAAAATTCCGTTCGTTACGTCGGGAATGCCTTCTTCATGACGGGGCGTTAAGTGCGCGGCCTCAGTACGCCAGGGGGACCTTACGCCGGTGACAACACATCGCCCGTAGCAATTCAACCTAACATCCCGGGCGAAAGGACCTTGGTCAGGGCTGGTGACAGAAGTACATTCCTGGCCCTCTTTGTAGATACGCTTCGGGAAGTCGATAGTGGTTTGAGCTGTTTGGGAAAGTGACACATACGTAACCCCTTTAAATCTCCTAATCCCCCCATTAAAAGTGGTAGGAATCGAGCTAGTTATGGCCACCAGTTTCACATCGCCCATTTCTACGATCTTTAGGCTCTTATTAGCGGCTACATGTAACTGGATGAATTTACCTACGAACACATCATGGTTCTCATCTTGTCTTTCAACACACAAAACGACATGGTCGAAGGTTCTCTTGTCAGAGATTACCCAGTTGCCGGTTTTCACACGGCCTGCTTCACTCACCCCTGCGGTAAGATCGGGTATAAGCGTCCCCTGCATGCCGTCAGTTCGAATTGAAAGAATTTCACCCGATAAACCCAGTTCTGCAAGCTCACTAATAAACGGTCTTTTCATCCGGCTTACTGGTTTTGGCTTCGTCATTTTCATCTTTGCTGTCGCACCTTAGTACCCCATTGCTCGTTCCTGGCGGGACAGCCGTTCATCAGCTGCCTGAAGACGCTCATCACGCCGCCGTGCTGCCAGAACCCGTCGTTCTGAAAAAGACATAGCCGCTACGTTTGGTACGCTGAGCTTACCGTCACCGGCACAAACGTCACAGCGAACATCGAATGCTCCGGCAAAATACTTTTCACGCATTTCTGGCTCCCACTCAGCCATTTCTGATTGGGTGAATCCATTTTCAAAGGCCGGGTTTTCCATGGTCCCGTGGCCTTCGCACTGGTGACAGATTATGTACTTAAATTTGCGCATATAAGCTCCTGTAGATGATGGATGAGCCACTCTCGCTCAGTGTTATGGCGAAACATTTTATCGCCGTTGCAAGACATTCATGCTTATTAGCAGTATTCTCGGAGGTTGTCCGCCTGATTTCAGGGTTAGCAATATTTAACATGGCCAGCTCTACCCTATCATTCATACCGATAAAAGTAGTTATGCCTGTAACTTCGCTCACCTTCCTTGACAACGTATGCAAAGTTTGAAAAATTAAACACCAACGAAAGGCTCATACCTTCGTTAGTGTGCGAAAGCCGCTCGCGAGCGACGGAATAGGTGAAAGCTTTAGTCAGGGTTAATTACCCTGTCTGCGGTGATGGGATGGCTCAGGCGTATATCATCACTCCTTCCAAAGTCCGTACACACTCTTACAGCCCTTGCAGAAATGCAGGGGCTGTTTCATATCAGACAAGCGCAATAAAATCTTCAAATGTTTTCCAGAATTTAAAGCCCTTAAGCTATATCTGTATCTCACGGTTCCCGCACGGAAAAGTAACTTTCCTGATCAGGAACCGCTTCGCCAGTCTTAACTTTCGAAACGGTTAAAGTTACACCAGGCTGTAAATGGTGAAACGGTTTTTGAAGCCCATGTAACACCGCTGTCAGAAAGATAACTAGCCCCAAGACGTCTAACCTCTTTTTGATGAAGAGCTAATTCTTTCGGATCGGCAATATCTTCCACCACACTCATCATGGCCCTCTGAACTCCGGGAGATGCCATTGAATAAGCTGTCGAGCTTACAACTGCGTTTTTCAGGATTGCCACTCTTTCTTTTTCTGGTCGTCCATTGTCAGACGTATTCGCATAAGTTGTACCGGCAATTAACAACGGAAGGCTGGCATTGGCACAGAAATGCATAACGCGTTTTTGCTGGAGCTGTAATTCAGTGGCTGCAAATGCTTTACCACATCCGAGGATTCCCAGAATCATAACTAACGCTGTTTTATTCATATAATTGAAACCGTCCTTTTTAGCTCTTTAACTGTTGCGGTTATCTCGGTGTGGATATTTATGAAGTGTATGATACCCACTTACCTGAGACTGCCAGTATACTGGCTCAGGTATTAAACCTAAGAGGTCTGGTGCACCGGTTTTAACCTTTTCATTTCGCTTTTATCTTGTGCCAGGCTCTTGAGTCAGAATTTAAAGGTTTGTGGCATGCAGGTTTTACTACCAGGTTTTGGCACAACCTGGCTGACACCCTTCATTGGTCCTGAGCAAGGCCCTGGTATTCTGCCCAGCGTACGGCCAACCGCTCTAAGTCCAGATCGTACACCAGCGGTGTGATTTTACGGCCTTCAAACAGCTCGCCCACCTCAATGCCTGGCTTAAAATGAACGGTCAGGGTGGCCGGATCTATGCCCATAAGATCGGCATCAAACAGCGCATGCATTGTTGGAGTCATCAGGATGCCATTAGACGGATTGTACCGGGTTCCATGTTCAATGTGTGCCGCATCCAGGACACCGCCATTAACCCAACCGGTTACCGCACAACGGCCCGCGAAATTCTCGATGAGCAGAGCTTTAAATTTACCCTGTGCCACGCCACTACGTTGCGTCACTACGCGCTCGCAGCGCTCACCCTGGATGTCTACGTCAGGTTTCCGCATTGGTTCGCTGGTGGCCGTCTCAGCTTGTTTTAGGGTGGAACGTGGATAGGCCAGGTTATATGCTGCGCCTGTGGTCATTTGCTCGATGACCGCAGGTGCATAACCTTCTGCTTCCAGCTTACGATATGCAGCCCGGTAGTCTCTTTGGGTTTTCAGCGGATAAATCTTTCCGCCTTTACCATCGAAAGCGATAAACCAGAAATCGTCCTTGCCAGTTTCCAGATTTCTGCAACGTTTCAGATGCCATCCGCCTTCTCTCGCCCAGATGGTACGGTTATTTCTGGCATTCGTTTTGTCATAACCGTTCTCGTCAAGCCAGCTGTCAAAGCTGGTCAGCCCCAGATCCTGAACCTCCAGAGAAGGCACTCGAATGACTTGCAAGGTATGGCGGGGTCTTGGCTCTCTCATCTTGATCTCTTTCTAGCGCTGGTCTGGGAAATACGGATATTGCGGGCCATATTCATAGTCATGTTGGCCTGGCTCAACTTCCCAGAACGGACGGCCGCTAATTGTCTTTGGACCGCGCTCGTTTACGATGTCTTCTACATCCTGGATATTAAATGGCATCGTTGACAGTAACAGCTGATCTTCGGGTGTCAGCGTCACAGTTGTACCGTCAATACGGCTGTAAAGATCGGCAAACTGTTTACCTGCACCGTGTAACCGGTGCTCCGCTACGCTTCTGATTGCGTGTAAGTCCAGCTCCGCCGCTTCCATGCGATCCACGTACAGTTTCATTTCTTTACGTAATGCACCCAGTTCACGGACTTTAATAAATCCGTAGACGTATCCACCCAGGGCGATAACTGCAATGATTGCTAAAATTGCCATTTTTTTCTCTCACGTGATTGCGGCCGTCGCTTTAGTCTTAATGTGAAGTCTGGGAATTCGCTGGATGTTAAGTACGTTTTCATCCCCAGACCGACAGATGCTAAGGCGCGATCCCAACACTCCATTTGTAAGTATCAGGCCCATCTTCTCCGCTGGTGGCATCAGCTACAATCTGTGCATAACGTTCTCCAGCAAGTTCTCTTACCATCTGATCCACGACCCATTGCAGATGATGCATTTCATCGGTTCCACCGTAACGACAAGCCAACTCAATAGCCCGCTCAATTCTTTTTTGTTCTTCAGTCATACTGAATCCTCACGCTTACATCAGCTATTCTGAAAACATGCACACTATAAATTGCGGCTGTTATTTCTCAGCCAGGCGCCTGCATTGCTGCCTCATTCCATCAAAAATACTTTCGGCAAGCTGCGGGGGGAACTGGTCCGGAAGAAGCCCGCTAACACGTTCAATGACTCCCGGGGTTCTGGCGATGATTTCCTCTATCATCGCCTCCGTCTGCTGTTTACTCAGGCCGGTTATCTCACCATGCCTGATCCAGTGGCGTCGTTGTATTCGATATATCTGGTAATAGTTGCTACTGCCACGTACGGCCATTGCCAGTTTGCACTTCTGCCAGGATATCTGATTGTTCCCATGACCGATCACCGGCCATGCCGACAACACATCATAGAGTGGTGTAAGGTGATAACGTCCCTGTGGCCCAATAGAAATACTGAAATTTTTAGCGTGGCCATCTGTTGCGGCCATCATCCAGAAAATTATCTGCGTCATAAAAAACTGCGCTTTGTCATGCTCTGCGCGGTCTGAATTACTCAGAACTTCCATAATTTCCGATATACCTGGCCCGCCGTCCGCCTGATATTTTCGTAATGGCGAAACGCCCAGGGCCTGACACATATCCTCCTGGGGTAAACGAATGATCCATTGTCCGTCTCCTGACCATTTTCGGTCAAAACGTTCTACCACCAGCGCTTTCTGATCTTCAAAGTGAGCAATCTGCGTTCTTGCCACGGGGAGCCCGTACTGTTCGAGAAGTACCGAGCAGAGCCATTCATTTTCAACCGACGAGCTCATGTCGGCTTTCATGTTCCCCACAAGTCCGAGTGGTAGCTTGAATATATGCGTCGTTGGTGTATTACCCTCCGGCATGCACCACCGATCTTCATGCCACAGTAGGGCTGTTTTCTCCTGAGCACCGGCAATAGATAAACGTAAGTCGTCATTATCTTCTGGCCTGCCCGGTAGCAATGTCTCCGTGGTATTACGCAAAGTTGCCGCAATTTCTGATTCAGTAAGAGGGTGACACTTCACGGAATATAAATCTGTGGGTTCGTCTCCGTCATGAAGCAGCTGTATCGCGCCCACGCAGTCTTTTCCCAGCTCCGTCAGCAGATCAAAAGGCTCCAGGCTATCGGCCTTGTAACGCATTGCCAGACGTCTGCGTATGCCTTCGCTGTCCGGGAGTAAATTATCAAAATAGTCACGTACCACATTTCCACGCCAGACCTGGTTCCCGGGAGTAAAAGGAAGGGACAATGACAGCGGCCTTCCCTGTTCGTCTGCACTCCAGTCAGGAAGGTATTGTAAGCTGTCTACCCCTTTACTTTTTTCCCAGTATCCGACTTTGATTCCGTTCATCCAGATTGCCAGACGCTGCTGTTTCCGGCTCATATCGTTACCATTTCTCCTGTCGTGCAGGTGAGTTTGATTTAAGCATTTCTTCCGTCTGCTTCCTCTCTGAAGAGGTGGTTGTCGAGGAGAAGCTGATTTTTACGCCCAGGATAGAAAACACCTTGAATAGCCGTTCAATGCTCGCACTGGCAGGGTTGGCTTCCAGACGTGAGTATGTCTGTTGAGTGACCCCTAACCTTTCGGACAGGTCTTTTTGCGTCAGGCCATTCGCCTTGCGAAAACCAATGAGCAAGGGACGCAACTGGTTGAGCGTGTTTAACGGGTAATCATTATTGATCATAAGCTGGCCTCGGCAGTTCCTCTGATACACCTTGCAGGCTGTTTTCTAAACATACACCCTAAAAGCTGTAATATCAAATTAACAGCCTAAAAGCTGTTAAGCAAGAGAAACAACCTTTAGGCTGTTACTAAGTGGCAGCATAAATCTTTATGACGTTTGATATGAGAGAACTATCAATAATAAGCCGTTACGCTCGTACAACATCCGGGAAGAGAGCTGACAGGTCAGGATCATCGGTAAACGAGAAGCGGAGTATCTTGTGGCCCTGTTGTGAGCTGTATAAATAACTATGACCTACTATCTGCCTCGGGGAGGAGGCAGATAGTATTAAAAGCAAAGGCAGACATTTTTAGCAGCTGGTGGGCTATGGGGTTCCAGAGGTGCTCCGGTGAATGTTACTTGACTGGCAAGTTTCCTGCTCTGATGGTCAATGCCTCGATGCTGTCTATATTATTCTGAAGCCGTTCCAGTTCTGCCTTTTCAATACCGGCCCAAAGCTTTAAGTGTCGCTGATAAAGGGACCACTTGAGTGAGTGAAAACCATTCCAGGCCAACCCCATCCAGGAGGCGTAATTCGCATTGAGAATATTGCCGGTGATATACATTTTACCTGCGTTAACAGCACTGGAAGTTCCATAACCCAGGGCAAGCATCATCCGGAAGCGTGGATTTAGCCGCAACGGCATGGTATCCAGTAAGGTCTCCCCAAAAGCTCCTTTTCCCAGCGATACCTGTTTCGCCACATAGAAAACCCGCATCAAAACTTCCATTATGGTCATCGGAATACTTGTCACGATAAACTGACGAAAGTCATACCCGTTGACATACATGTACTCTATTTGTTTGCCGAAGTTAGAACTCCCCACAGGGATCCCCTCAAGCATGCGAAGTAGCCCCATAAAAGGAGCCGGTAAACCCATGCCACGGTTTCCTCTTGCTGAGGGGGCATTAACATCCGATGCCAGGTGTCCAAACATTCTGGCGATGAGCCTGAAAATATTGGTTTCGTCAGTAACGCCTTTGCTGGAAGGATAAACCACGATCTGTCCATTCTGAACCACCGTACAGGTCCCGTTCAGCATATCCTTTATGCCGATAATAATGCCCAGTATGGGATCGTGTGACAAAGCACGTAAGCGGTGATTTGTGGGAGACAAAACGCCACCGGCCGCGCCCACTAAATCGCTGGTGATCGAACTGTCCGGTGCCCCTATAGGGAACATTTCTGAGAGTTTTTTACTCAGGTCCTCCGGCAAAATGGTATTGAAGGCTTTCTGCACCTGTTTATTAAAAATACCATCCACTTCTGTCGTAAAGCTTACCGTAGGTTTTGGCGGGGCTCTGACGCACAGTAAATCCAGCATGGAGGCTATAAGCCCGCATCCACAGGCAATGGCATAGTCCCAGGGGTCAAGCGCGTAGCGATCATTAAACTCTTGAATATGATTCTGGATCCGGGCATCTACAATGGACAGGTCACCCGTGGAGAGGATAGTGGCCAATTCAATATCACCACTGACACGCTGGTTAGCCTCGCTAAAGATGGTTTTGAGGCCTGCTGATGGCATGGAAGCATCTGAGGGGGTCATTTCTCGAAGATGATGTTCTTTGAGCGCCTGATGCTCCGCTTCATCAGGTTCAGTGCCGTTCATCAGCCCGGACAACTGTGCCTTAAGGCTTTCTATATCACGGTTTATTGTCTCGTGTGCCTTCGAGATATCCTGGCCACGAAGCTGAATATAACGGATGGCCCTGAGCTCATCATCATAAGGAGACTGACTCATGTGTTTACCTCACCGCGACCAGACTACCTTTGGGAGCTTTTTTAGAGAGCATGTCGATTGTTGCCTTGATCCCAGCAATTTCTGCCTTAAAAAACTCCGCATTCGACATTAACCTTTCCTGAACTTCATAGAGCTTTTGAATGGCCTGACTGAGGCCGGCTGTCAGTTTCGCATTTTTTTGGTGTTTCACTATCGCGTACCCGCCAATCCCTAACACAGCTACAGGTGCGGCCAATACCGCAATGCCTGCAACCATACCACCACCGACGATAGACCCTGCTGTAGCGAGCCCGGAGGTAATGCCAGCTGCTGACACTCCCGTTGTACCAAGCGTATAGAGAGCACCGAAGGAAGCCGCAGCGCCGACGCCGGACCCCGCCAATGCTGCTGCGCCCTCAGTAATACCCGGGAACTTTTTTTCAAGCGCCTGAAGAGCGCTTGTAACTTCATCCATTGCATTCTTGCGAATTTTTTCGAGCTCTTCAGTTTCGGTAGTGTCCATTACAGGCCTCGTATTCATAACTTGCTGTGTGATAGGTGAAAAAGTGCACCATATAAATGATGCAGAAATCATGACTTACTATTGGGGTTCTTTCCAGTTCAAGGTGGTCAGATTCAAAGCGTTTTGCTGATAATAAATGCTGACACCATATTTATCGGCCTCGAAAAATTATCACGCCGGGCACCAGTCGAAAACTGGCCGTACTAGAAGCCGGACGACGATTGAACTGACAGGAAAGGAGGTTTAGAATTATTCATTGCCCCAATTAAACTACCGATTACATAATACTCACCTTCATCAAATATTATATAGGGTCCACCTGAACATCCTTCCTCGTTGTAATGCTTAATAGTAAAACGAGTTGTGCAATGCTGGTTAAAGTGTTTAGAGCAGTTGCCGCAAGTGACTTCTTGAATTTGCCCAAGAACTGATGAAAGTGCAGTCTGACCCAATGGATATCCCACTCCGAATGTAAGCATGTTGTCGACGGGGGGGCGACGCTTAAAATAATTGAATACAGGTTGTTGCATCTCAGGTGGTAAAACCATTTTAGCACTATCTACAAACGGCATATTGCCTTGAAAGTTGCTTTGGTCATTACAGTCCTTAAGAATGAATTCCACAGGTACGGGGATGGTGTTTACTGGTCCGAGATGATTGTGGAATATCACGTAAAGCTTATTGTTGTTGCTACTGGGGTATTTCTTGCCAAGTATATCCGTCACAACATGAGCTGCGGTGAGGAGATGTTTACACTTACCATCATAGAAGCCAAATGCCGTCGCTTCGAGGGATTTACTAAAGCCTGGAGTGTCACTCACATAGATTTTGCAGACGTAGTTTTCAAGCATTTTAACTTCTCCTTCAGAAGGCAGGTAACCACCAGGTCATACGACCGAAGATATGCCTGCTGAGCAAGTCAGGGCAAACAAATGCCTTGGGTGATTTCCCGCCAATTCGATTAGTCTGACCCTCTATGGTACTGCCGCTCCCCCGGACGGGTATGCACAACAGCGTAGGTCAATGACGCCCTCTATTTAGAGAGCAACAGACAAAATTATCGGCAATGTACATGAAATCATTAATCCATTTATCGGTGTACCAGGCTCAACGTATGATCTTCAACCAACCGGCGAGGGCAACGGAGTGCAAACAAAGTAGTAACCGTAAATCAGGCAGTCAGACATTCGTCAGGTCCATCGACTTACTCAGTAAAGGTCTATAAATTCAATTAGTTAAATCTATGAGGAGCTGTAAGTATACAACTTTAATGTCACGACACGAAAATAGCGATACAACTTTAATGTTAGCGATACAACTTTATTGTCTCATCGCTCGTCCATGCAATCAGATGCATACGATCATAAGTGACAAAACTTAAATATGACGTGACATCCACTTGAGCAACCTTTGTCCTTTCAGATAGTTATCTCATTTGCATGTCCTCATCCCATAAAGGGGAGGGCCTACCCCTGGCATCGAGCAAACCTGACCACCCTGCCCTCATTTAGACCCCACATGCGGCAATGGTGCCCTGTCCACGCCGCCCGCGAACTTTGAGGAAATGGGGAGAAAATAAAAAGAAAACAAAAAGTTATCGGCTGAAGTACCGGCGCAGATCGGGAATCAGGCGAAGCCTGACAGCACGTTGGGGCCTGGCAGGGGGCTTGAGGGATGAGGACATGCAATTGCGATAACCTTCCCGCCCCGGGGTCGGTTAATTCGTTATTTAGTGTCATATTAAAGTTATGTCACTAATCACAGAGTTATGTCACTAATCGCGTTTATCATAATAAAGTTATGTCACTATCCTGACTAAAATTCTGATTTAAATACACTTTTATAGGCATCTTCATTTTTTTGTTACCTGTGCAAACAGTTCAAATTCGTATCCTGCTGCTACAATGCCAACGGCCGCGTTACCAGTTCGCCGGGTAGCATGGCCAGCAAAGCCAGGCATCGAGCACCCGGGTTTCACTGACGGCCGCTGCATAGACGCCGGTATCCGGGAAGAAATAAACCGGGGAGGCGTTGTTCAGCTGGTCGCCTTCATCGGCCAGAGCGCCGATCACCTCATGAGGCTTCAGCAGCATATCCGTTAAATATTCATCCGGGTGGATGGCATTCAGTGATATGGCCATCTCCAGAAATTCATCCAGGGTGTGGCGGGTACGATACCCCCGGAAAACCTCGTATGAAGGCGTGACGCATTCACCATCCAGGGAACAGGCATCGTACCCGGCCAGCTGCTCTTCGGTGAGTCCGGAGGCATGCTTTGCCACAAGATTCGTAAACTGCTCTTTATCGTCCATCACAATCCTTACGCTGTAGGGGCCTGTTTGTGTTATCACTGCTTCCGGTTTTTACTTCGCACAACCCGGCAGGTATCCGGTCGCCCGGGCGTCCTTTGCGGTCTTGTTCGCCCTTCGCCTGAATTACGTCAAATCCCTTTCACTACACGTGCTCGCAGGGTGACACCTCCCCTTTTCACCGGAAGAGGAAGAGGAAGAGGAAGAGGAAGAACAGTTTAACAGTCCGGATCCTCAATAATTTTTGCGTAACGGACTAAATGACCGGTTTATGCAGCTTCTGTTAACCACTGACCGCGATAGAATAAAACGTCTGGTGAGGAACCAGGGGTTTATGAAAGTCCGGGTTTAACTGCCTATCTGAGTAGTCCTGATTAGCAAGATATCCCGAATAAAAACCTCAACGATTAGGTAAAAGAAATGGATGGATTCTGGTCGATTTTCTTTTTGTTTGTCATGGCACTTTCACTGCATAAAGCCCTTTCTGTAGCAGCAGTACGAGCAGACGCAGCGAAAATAAATACACTTCTCAGAATGAAAAAGTTTAAAAAGTAACTTTTAAGACAGCTTAGTATTCTTTTAAATCCGCAGAGGAAGTTAAGTTGCTGAACCTCAGAGCAATCTGTATGTTTTTTACACCACTGGTTAAAAGGTTAGGCTACGTTCCTGACGTGTTTTAAAAAACAGTTTTATGTTTGATGCGTTACTGGTCTGTCTGGCAACCCAGTGGTACATTACCAATATTAAGGCTGGCTGGCGGTGGTGCATCATGCTTAAACGACCCTCTCTGAGCGTATTTTCCAACAGTCCTGTGCATCACTTACCCGGCAGGCCTATGTCCTGGTTATTCTTCGTTGTACCTTTTTTTTCAGCTTTATCCCTGAGCTGTCTGAACAGTTCTAAGCAAACCGGAATGTTGTCATGGCCAAAGTACAAGGGCTCTTTGTTGGATACCGAAAATTTGCAGTTGATCGCGACTGGCTTCGTCAGCAGGAAGAACAACGTTATCGGGATCGCCAGCGACAATTTGATGAATGGTCCAGAAAATGGGTCACTGTAACCAGGCTCAAAGAGACTCGTTTATGGACTGACGGAGCCATCAGGCGATGGCTGGGTGAACCTCAGCAGCAGGGTAAATATAAAGTTTTCCCCGTTGAAGCGGTTTTGGCAGCTGAGAAGTTGAATGAGTTTCGGCTCTGGCTTAAACCCCGGCTGGAAAAGAAACGTGCCCGGCATCACCACTTTTTAATTCCATTTCTGTAAAGTAGAAACAACGGCAGTTCCGGCCGCATTCAAGACTTTGGCATCTGGTCAGGAGTAAAGCGCCATTTTTCAGTATAAGGGAGGTTAGAGAGTGGAAGGTATTGAGACACTAAGTTTGCGGCTTGATGAGAACGAAACTATGGCCCTTGCTCAATTTGTTAAACGTCTGAGCTGGAGCGATCTTCGTGGTTGTGCCGTGAGTGACGAAGAAGCCTGGGTAATGAAAAGTGCAGTTGATAAATTACAACTGGCGTTAAGGGAAGAAGGTTATGCGCCTCGATGAGGCTGGCTTCGTGTTATATTCCGATGACAAATTTGCTTAAGGACTAACTATGAGCCAGCACTGGTATGAGGTGAAAAGCAATCAAGGAATTGTTCAGGTGATGTTAGGCTGGGATCCACCTTTGCAGTGGTTTCATTTGTGCATTGATTATGACATTAATGCAGCAGAAGACCCACTCTATACTAATCTGGCTGAACCTGATCCCTACTACGTTACTCCAGAATATCTTCAATTTGTACTTGAACGCTTCGAAATAACGGACATTGTAATAAAGCCCGACACCTCTGGGCTTTACGAAGAATTATTAATGGATCAGCTTTTAGACCGATAGCTAAGCTGCCAGCAACAGACGTGCTGGCATAAGCTCACTTAACTGTAATGTCAGATACTTCATGTACAAATGTCCGGACTCGTTTGAAACCTATCCAAAACTATAAATATATTTTCGTTATAATATAACCTTAATTGAATTGCTTTCTAACAGTTCCCACTCTTCTTTTTTAAGTACATTTTTAATTATTGTTCCATTGGCAAGCGTCAGCTCGTATTCCCTGTCACTGTAAATAAGGTTTTTATTTTCGACTCGTCGAAAGCTGGTAATGGCAACTTTTCTGTATCCACCTAACGAATAATTATCTTTGATTTCTGCGAACATTCAAACTCCCGTATATTAACGTTTTAAAGACAACTGAACTTTCTCGGCCTTTTCTGCGCCCCGACTAATGATACTATCGTAGTTGTCGATTTCATCATCTTCGCCATGTACTGACCAGTCACAACTGGTGCATCTAAGGCCAAAACGCGACTCCCCCGTGGTGTCCGTTACGATAGCAGGTCTGGAAAGGCTACCGTCGGGTTTCACGTCATACCTGACCTCTACGTTAAGGTCAAACCAGACAGTTATGGTGCCTGAACATTGAGGGCATACAGCGTTGCTTACTTTTTTCATCCTGCTACCTCAGCTTTTTTTTAAAGGCTATCCTTAAGCCTGTTTTCAAAATCGAAAACAGAAGATTCGAATTCTTTTTTTTCTGGATGAGAAATTTTTACTTGCTCATATCCGTATCCAAAATTACTGAAATCGACAATTACAGTCAAAATTTTATTAAGCGCATTTAAAACCTGAGCTGCTTTTGTTCTGCTTTCAAGGAAATTCAGCTGCTCTTTAGCACTGCTATAATAGCTGTCAAGTCTGTGATAATATTTCTGAATTATTTTGCCATCAATAATATCTGATTTATTAATCCATACCTGTAAGTTTAAGACAATGGCAAGGGCTTCGGATAAAATATCGTTGAACGTCTTTAAAATATCATCCTGAGTTTTGAAACTCATGAGTGCAATAAAGGGAAGCTTTTTGTTTTCAGCTATGTACTGATAGAACGCAGTGATCGCCTGTGTCTGACTGACATCGAGGTTTTTTAAAACCTCATCAGCAGTCATTTTGATTGCATCGTCAATCCGAACGTTTATCGTTGCCATCATCTCAGTTCCTGTTAGGAGAAGATATTAATGTAATGCGTTTTTGCATTACACGCAACCAGTAATGCAAAAATCGCTTTTAGATACGCTTTTTTGATCCGTAATATCATCTCCATCATAAGACAAATCGATTTTATCGGTTCGACGCGATCCTTGACAGCCACTTATTTCAATTTTTGTTATAACTGCACCTTCCAGTAAATCTGGATATGATTTTGCAAAATTCTCAGAGATTTGTTTTGCAGATACTTTGTTAAGCATTGAAGTATTTAAAGTCATGGGTTTCTCCAAAAAAAAGGGGAAACCCTCCCCAACGGGAAAGATTTCCCGATAGGGTTGATATTAAAGCTTCTCTGGTGCAATTAAAAGAATACCGGGAAACTCAGCAGCAACATCATCATTGCCCATTGCTCCCTGATACATATAACCTTTTAATTCCATTTCTTTAATTAGACCTTCCATATTTATTTTACCATCATGATAAAACAATAAAGAATAGTCGTTATTCAGTTGCATAAGTCCAGTAAAATTAGTCCCGTTTTTTGCTATAGCAATGGTAGCAGCACCATCCGTACTTAAAAACGCACTAAATTCAAGATGGGATAACTCTGAGATACAAATATCAGAGGTTTCATAACAAATCCCATCTAACTCGACTTTTTTGCTGTGAAATACTCCAGCGATTTATCCTTGTCTTCGCCAAGAGAAAGATCTATAGCTTGAAGAACAAGATCGACCACATGTAAAGGTAAAGCAGAAGCAAAAGCTATTTTGAAAGTGTCAAGAAGACTAAAGGTTTTTAACGTCATCGACGTGCCAACCCAAGCTACTAATTGACGAATATCCATCACACTGTCTTCTGTACCAGAGTCATTTACTGCAATCGCTACTCTTACGAACTTCTCAATGACCTGAAAAGGCAAAGAGCTATATCGTTTAGTAAGCACATTGGTTAAAGCAACTTTGTCGGGCTTCTCCATTTCAACTATCAAGAACCGCTTTATAAAAGCTGCATCTTGACGTTGAGAAGAAACGAACCGGCGAGCTCCTCCACTCATGTTTGTGTTTGCAGTACCCATAAATCGCGTGTAACCATTAGCAGTTATAACCTCACCACCATTAGCACTGAGTGACCAGGGCTTACGTTCAATGGGCATGTGAAGTTTTGCTGCCGTATCAGGATCGATTTTGTCCACTTCATCCAGAAGAATGAGGTGACCATTACGAAATCCCGTTACCAAATCGCTGTGTACAAAACCTGTATTACCACCATTAAGACTGCGCTCACCTTCAAGCTCATCAACTCGAATATTGCTGTTGATCTGCTTAATTGTCAGCGGCCAATTCATCATGTGGCTAATGTACATTACCATTTCAGTCTTGCCAGAACCGGACTCACCTTTAAGACACACACTTAAATCTATATCCGGACTGATAAGCAGTTTAACCACTTGTTCAAGTATTCGGGGATTTGGTATGTAGTCTTTGTTCAGCGGAGCTCGATACGTGGTTTTAGTTTTGAAAACAGGCACAGCCATTTTTGGATCCATTTCTGGAATACCAAAAAGGTCCTTTGCTAGAACTAAAAGATACTCACCTTTATCCACATAATGTTTTAACTTTATAACATCCGGGGAAAGAAGAGCTTCTAATTTTTCATAAGCATCAGAAGATGTTTCATTTAACTTCATAGCGGCATTAGACATTTTTAACTCCGGTAAAATGCAAACACCGCCCTCTGGCAGATGTTTGCCAGTGGCATTTTATTTGAGATTCATTTGGCAAATAGTTGCCATCAGTTTCCTGATTTGAGGCACATTATAACCAAGATGATTTCCCACTATTTCAAAAGCTTCAGACATGATCCATTCAAAATGATTTTCGAATATTGGATTTATTTCTAACTTGCCAAAAGCGTTTCGTTTAGTTAACAGATCACATGAAACAAGCTCGTCAAACAACTCTAATGTGGATTTAAAAGCTCTTGTGTAAACATCCATAATTTCCCTGTCAGTCCATTTAACAGCCAGTTTTTTTTCTGACATTAAATAATCCTGATCAAAGAAGATGTCCCAACCCATATCGTCATTGCAATCATGCAAAATGATTTCATCATCATTCCGGCACTCAGCTAATTTCATGTTTTCACTAATCGAATGATGAGAATGATAATAAAGCCAAGATTTTAATTCCGCTCTAAATTCACATGCATCAAGTCCATTAGATAAACAAGTGTATTCAAATGATTTTGACATATACCATCGTGTTTCAGCTTCTAAAAGCGGATTCACTGTGATATTACCATTATCATCTTTTAAGAATAACTTTCTCTTAAATACTAGTTCTTTAATGACTTCCAAAGACTCTTCCATCGCGGCTAGAAAAACAACATACACATCTTCAGGGGTCCATTCTATTACCAGACCACCTAAATCTGAGTTATATTCTTCGACCGTATATAGATAATCAGTTTCTGCTGCAAAATTAATTGTATGCAAAATTTGATTTTTTAGTATTTTGGAATTTTCATAAAGATGGTTTTCACGCTTTACAGAATCATGATTCATTTCAGAAGAGTTACAATTTTCTGATTTAGAATTTAATCCGGACGTGAATGCATTATTTAAATGCTCTTTGGGTGAATCAACTATTTGCGTTATTTCATCTTCATTTATATCTAATATAGAGAAAAAACTAAGTTGATTACTACTTATAGTAGTAGCCCTAAATTTTTGTTTCATGGGGACTCCAAAAGGAGAAATCCCATGAAGGGATTTCTCCCCTTTAGGGTGGGTTTAATGTCAGATCTGATTAAAGCTACTTTGTCCAAAACCTTTTACAGGTTTAGGTATGTGAGCCAACTTACTTGTTGCTACCACTCTCATGTAGTCAAGAGGGTGTTCTCTCCCTTCAATCATAATTGTATCGACAACAAGATAACCGGAGACCATCAACTCATCACCCTGATTTATACCAGTGAAACAGGTTGAATACATTTCAGGCGACACCTTGATTTGAACTGAAAATTCTCTCTCAGTGATTTCACCATCAACTTCTGTCTTCATCCTATTTTTGAGCTTTATTAACAAACCTATACTCTGGTCAGTCATTATTTTCTCCACAGCACTGATAACTATCCCGGACACTTTTACTTCATTGATATATTCAAGATATGACATTTTCCGCTCCTCGATTTGTTCAAAGAGAAGCCCCGTTAGGGTTCCCCCTTAACAGGATTAAATTAATTTATTAGTTACATACATGAACGTGCAGACTGCCAAACAGGCAATTCCGGCAATATGTAACCAATTTCTTGTTGGTTTAGTTGGTGCATTTACTAAAGAGTTCTCCAACTTCTCTGTTACAAGACGTCGATTCTCTGCTTTAGCCGCATCATCTAAATATTGAGTTTCACGCTTAGCGAGAGTCTCAATTTTCGATTTTATTGCATGGTCCCATCCTTTAGTTTCAAAAACGCTTAACTCACTAAAGGTGTGCGTCATGAGATCTTCTGGGAAACCCAGTTTTTTCATTAACGGACGAATGGTATCATACATTTTTTCTACATTTTCGTAGTGGGCCTTTACTGCAACATCAAAACGCTTACGTAAAGTTAATTTTTCACGTTTGTAAATGATGTCCGAAACCCAATTTATTAACTGCTCATTTTTGAGTTCACTGGCTTTTTCAAGTGAGTAATCCAGATTATCCACGTCAAGAAATGAATTTAATCCGTATTTTTCAAACTCCTCAACAAGATATTTATCCAGTTCAGTTAAGCTTTTAAAAAGTGGTACATCTGGGGAAGCTTTAAGAAGCTTATAAGCTCCTTCGAAATCAATTTTCTTGACAACGAGCTCCACAACATCCACATGATAATAGCTTGAATAAGCAGAAAGCTTTTCGGCCAACAAAGACACAGGCTTAAGTGACTTAAGTTCAATGATATTTGGGCCATCCTCATTCAAAATAACAATCAGTTCATTATCACGTTCTGTATATTTCATCAGAACTTCTAAGAGCTGTTTGTTTAGCGCCTTATCCATCTCTGGAATAATTTCACTAAAGGTTTGATGAAGGGCTTTACTGCGAGCTTTATTTTTAGACATTTGGGGTCACCTATATATAGTATGAAGGAAGAAACAATTTTTGTTTCAACACTAAGGCAAAGCCTGTCATTCATCTCCCGTAAGCTATGAACCGCCTGATTTATACTTTCTGGCATTAGAAGTACGCAACAAAAATAGCTCCAGGAGGAGCTAAATTAGTTACGGTTTGGTAAATTCAGATTGCCTTTTTCAGGCATGGGAAGTGCACCAGCGACAAAGGTGACATTTTGCCGGTGGTGTCTTACAGCTTGTTTAAGCTGGCCGCTTTTCACGGCTAGATCAACGCTTAACGCGAAAGTAACTTTAAACAAAGTTACTCAAATTTGGGAGCTGATATTTAAGCTCATTGTTTTTATACTACAGCTTTAAGCATAAGTAAATGCCCATATCGAATTATTCTGTATAAACTGGAGAAATTCGAATATTAGCTGCTTCCTTTATCTTTTCTTCACTGCATTCTCTTAAAAAGAAAGAAGGGTCACCATACCACATTACAAAAAGTTGCTTTTCTGCACGCGTGAATCCAACATATAGCAAACGTCTTTCTTCTTCTATTGCCTCCTCCCCTACTGATCTTTTACTTGGTATCTGATCCGCATTACAACTCATTATTATTACTTTATTCCACTCAAGACCCTTTGAACCATGCAAGGTTGATAGGACTACTTTCTCTGGGCTGTATTCCTCGTCCTTCTTCCTAGGGCCTAATGACATTGCAGCAGCACGATTGATCATATTCAGCCAACCATTCTTTTCTGCCCACTGTTTACAAGTGTCTAAGGCAATTTTTGTTAAGGTTGCTGTACCTTTATTAGACCTCATCTTGATTGACGACGATTCCATCCATTTCGTAAGGTTGGCAAAACGTTTTGCTATCTCAACTTTATCAATACTTTCCTGGGTAAAGCGCACGAAGTTTGAATGTAATGTTTTTGTTTCGAGAGAACTGTCTTCCGGGATGGCAAGGTCGCCAAAAGTAACTTTTCTTCCTCTCATGCTCAGTGCCACTTCATCCAAAACTGATTCCTGTTCTCCAAACAATGCCAATACTCTCTTCATTAAGCGAGGATCATTTGATTGTCGGAAAAAAGCCATAAGGCTTAACACATCACTTGTTTCTTTTTCATCCCAGAATGATTTACCTCCGTAACGAATTACTGGCTGTTCGATCAAACTTTCTAGCTCATCCAAGTGAGCATTATTTCGGCTTAGAATTGCCCATCCATGTGGATCCTGATTTATAAGGCTTAAGATACCCTGTATCTGTTCCTCCATATCTACATATGAACGAAAAGTGACCTTTCCTCCTCCCGTTTTTGCCGAGCGTAACTCTTTGGCATAACGGTAAACATTCTTTCCTATCAGTGCTCCGGCCACCTCTAAAATTTCAGGTTCACACCTAAAGCATGTGTTTAAGTAAAATATGTTAGGTCTGAAGTGTTTTTCAAACTGTTGAAATATTTTGACTCCTCCTGAGGATCTGAAGGAGTAGATGGCCTGATCATCGTCTCCAACTATGCTCGTATAGACTCCAGCTCTTGTATGCAATGCTATCCATGAGAATTGTATAGAGTCAGTATCCTGAACTTCGTCTACAATCAAATGTGTCAAATCTAACGTGCGCATTTTTCCCGAATGCATTTGACCGACAACAAATTTTGAAAGAGCATTGAGGTCCGCCACATGGTCTTTCTGGCATAACGCCTGATAGGTATTAAACAAATGGATCTGTTGTCTGTTATGCCGAACTGAAATCACATCCGTATCCATTTCTCTGCCGATAGCATCAATAACGAATTCAGCTTCAGCAAACTTCATCGTTACACCGGATTCTTTCAAAGCTCGGTGAATGACAGATCTCTGTGCTGGCCCTATCAGCATCTTTCCGGGCCAGCGAATCATGTCCAGTTGCTTCTTAACGAGTCCGTGAAAAGTATCCACCAGCACCCGGTCAAGATCCTTCTTGCTCAATCGCTTTTGTAACTTTGCTGCAAGTGCGTTTGTTGCAGCGCGAGTAAAGGTCACCATCCCGATTCTTGCATATGGATACTTTTTGAGAATCGATATAACCGCTTCTATCATGGTGAACGATTTGCCTGATCCAGGCGCTGCTATCACCATATTGTTTGCGCTAGCATTCTCGATAACAGGTCTTTGCTCTTCTGTTGGCTTACCCATTTCAACCTCATTACTTCGTTTTAATAATTATACATTTTTATAAAAGAGCTTTTCTTGTGTACTGCTGGTTCTACTGTAAATCACTTTTTTCCCTTTTTTATGCAATCAGGTTGTTTGTGAAGCGCGTGACTATGGAATAATGGTTCCATCTCCAAAAGACATAACAAAAAGGGCTTTAAATGAAACTTTCACGTTTAGTATCTCTGGTCTCTTCTGTCGTCATTGGTGTTTCCCTATCGGGTTGTGCCGGTGACACCGGCACTACGCCAGGCACCGCTCTGAATGCGTACAGTCACGGCCAGTACTGGCATGCTAATGCAAATGATTCTGTCGCCAAGAATGCCTATTCGTTTGCTGGCTTCGACGTTAATTTTAAGGAGCAAGAGGTTACTCCTGGAGGGGATGCCGACAATTTTCTTTCTAAGTATCTCATCAATAGTTCGATGGGCTACGTAACAGGCGGTCTAAAAGGTTTTGGGATCATGAGCCTCGGCTCTTTGTACAGTTCTTCTGACGCCGAATACATCCAGGTCAATCAATACCTAGTGTTCGTCCCCAATCCAAAAAAATTGCCTTACAATGATGAAAGTTTGGTACGTGAAGGAGCTAAGTATGTTTTTGAGCATACAAAAGCAACTCAGGCCTCATTTGGATACAACCCTGAGAAACAGAAAGCAGCTCTGTCCACATGTAAAATTGACATGGCAGTCGTCAATAAATGGAGTACCTGTGATCTGCCTTCTAAGCCTGATGCTGATGTTTTCCCAACAGATTCAATGTACAGCTTTCAGGCGATTCGCCCCTCAACAGGAACCGAAATTCCTCAGCTAAACCTTCCCGCTGGTGACTTCGCTGTAATTCGTTATGTGTTCATCCCATTTAAAGGAAACGAAACAAGCGCTAATTTTTCAGGTATCATTTTCCGTTCTGATAGCCCAAATACAACAACTCCAGGGGGTGTTGCAGCCTCCATCAACGGAAAAGATTATTACCTCTTTACCGGTGAATACGGTAAAAAAGGCTTCCCAGAAAAAACATTGAAAGCCAAGTAATTAAAAAAGGGGCCAAACGGCCCCTTCTTCAATATTTCGGCAACTGCTTGCCTGTAACCGGATCCAGCGTAGTTGAACCAACCTCGCATATGGCCGGTCGAGGTAAATAGCTACAATCTACATTTTCCTCTTTTATAGCCTGGGCATTTTCTTGTCTGGCCTTAATCATATTTTCTTCACCGCCCATTGCTTCCTTGGTACGTTCTGATGGAAGTTGATAGTTCTCGTTCTGGAATGGTAAGTTTTCCACAATTGATTCTTCAGAGAATTTTGAATATTGGTCAGGAACTTCTCCTACCTGAACTGCATCATTAATCCACTCCGTCAGATCAATTTTATCGAAATCCAGTTGTTGTATTTGCTTTATTGATAGCCCCACGCAATTAGAGGCGACAGGGTCTATTCCCAACTGCGGATAAGCTTGTTGCATAATAACGCGTGACAACATGGAATTATAACAGCACATGTCTGTTGCTTTTTTAACGCATTTCTTTGTGAAACCAACATTCAGATATTTGACGCATCGTTCCGTATCTAATGTAAAACAGGATTTTTGATTCTTATGAATAGAAGCTTCCATCTCTTTCTGATCGCATGCTACCAACATTTCTAAAAGCATTTTAGTGACCTGATAGGCTGTATAAATCCAACCGATCACGTTTAATGCAAGCATAAAGTTTTGAACCGCAGCCGAGAAGACAACCTCTCCTCCGGTAGTAGCAACGTTCTTAAAGACAAAGTCACGAACTGTATCTGGTAGCAATTCGTAGGCTTTCTTCATTGCCATCTGCTTAAGCTGACCTATACCGAAGCTGGACATTGTTTCCTGTGCCAACTGGCCAGCACCTCCTGCCCCTCCAGAAGTTGCGGAAGACCCAACTGCCCTGCTTAGATTACCAGCGACGTTTTCATATACGCTCGTTAAGGAGCTCGTGACGTTGTTCCACATTTGCCCTACTGTTTTACCAGCTGATGCAGTCCACTCTCCGACCGCATTGGACATAGAAGCCCATGTACCTGTATCACCGCCGGTCCATTTTATTAGCTGAGCATTAACTCTGGTCCAGTTTGTGTTTCTGATCATAGATCCGGCAAGCATGATACCTTCAAGTGCTCCTGCGGTTCCCTGCGGTGCTTCGCAGCAGTCCGTCTTTGCCAGGCCATTTACAAAGCCTACTGAACGACCACACCATTCAGGTTTTCCTTCAAAGACGGAACATGAATTGGCATCGTTAGGGTCTTCGCATTTGGCTTCGCCCTGCATGTACTGAACCATGTTTGAATAAGCCGCAACTTTTCCAAAATCGTTGTTCTCTTCCTTTGGCCCAGTTTCGCATGTTCCACCAGAACATGGGATCATGCCAACACAGGCATTTGTAGAAGATTCAACCTCCCGAACTACATCCTTACCTCTGTCACAGGTGTATTTCTGTTCATACATGTAGCAGCTGTTAGTGCCCTCATCGAACCAACCCTCTGCACATGTTTGTTTATCGAGTACACATGCTGCATCATTTTTATAAGCACTACATGCATCAGGCATACTCTTTATTTCTTCATAGTTGTAACAGAGGTCCTTTCCATTAGCGTCTTTCATAATTTTTCCACTAGCGTCATAAGAGCAAATTTTGTCTTTGGCCAATGGATCACAAAAATAGCCTTCAAGGTTTGTCTTCCAGGTAAGAAATCCTTTATCACCTTCATACAGAGGCTTTGCCAATGAAAGCACGCTTTCCGGAAGCCGTTTTGTGCCAACATCCATATCTTTAAACCGGTCGAAACGGCAGAATGTATTCGGAGCTTGTACAGCATCGTAACAACCAGCTGGTTCCTGGACGTGCTTATCTTCGAGCTTCATATTTTCAAACGTCAGCTCAACCTCAAAATACCCTTCACCCTTCCCACCAACCCATACTCTGGATGCCATTGTCACTTCGCGATCAGGCTCCTCATACACCGATTTTCGGACCTTATCAGTCACATCGTAAACCTTGTCGAGTTTCCACGATTTTTTTAACTCCCAAGATCCCTTTGGAGCTGGATAGTCACTTTCTCGATATTCACCATCTATGTGAGCAAAGATCTGCGTGCCATCAAGAGTTACCCTCATGTGGTCATCCCACTCCGCATTAACAATCTTTGCTGAGGCCAATTTTGCATCCGGATGGAATTTTAATGTCAGTTCGTTATCAAATACACCGTCACTCCAGTAGTTGTCATCTCGGCGACCAAACCATATACGCACACAATTATCGCCGCACATCGACATGTCTCCGTTACCGCCTGAAATATATACAGGTACAGAGAAGTCTCGGGTTATCGTGCAGCTGCTGAAGTTATCTTGCTTAGGCGAGTTACAATAGAATTCTTTGTAATCAGGATAGTGTGTGGTTACTGTTTTTTTGGTGGTCTCAACATTACAGTTCTGAAGCCAGTTGCCAGTACCAGCAACAGCATTTGTGATCTCATTTCTCCCCGCGTTAAACATGGGGTCGTTAGGCTTTATAGACGAGGCTGCGTTGTCCTTATTAGCATTTACGAGGGTGCGATAGGCTACGCCATCATAACTCTGAGCATCGAAAAGCTGGCTTTTACGATTCTTTATATCGTTAACAAAGCCATCCTCATCCCCATAACGATTAGCGGAATTGAACTTAATATCGCTATGTTTTTGCTCTGAGCTGAAAATTTCTCCGGTGTTTGTTTTGGTTCCAGGAGTAGTATTTGGGTTATTGCTTATACCAATGTTGCCATTAGCATCCCGAGAGAGTAATTTTTCCCCCTCCTTGCTATAGCTTGAGTTGATTGTCCCCCCAGACATACTTGGCAGTTGTACAGCGCCCCCAATAGACTTTCCATCGGATGCGGCGTTTTTCATGACACTGTCATTTGAGTTCCCTGCTCCATACTTCCCGAGATTAAGATTTGCGGATTCGGCTTTACCCACGTATTTCTCGGTGATCTTCCCACTGACATTCTCGCCTGAATCCGCGTTCTTGTATTTCTCTACAATGTCCTGAGCACTGGTTGTCGCATTGCGATTTGCGTTAGGATTTGCAAGGTTAAAGTTATTTTCGAGCTGATCAAATATAGCGTCAGCAGCGTAAATACGTGGTGTCATTACCATGTTTATGAGTGAGACATAAAAAGCCCAACTCATAGTATTGGCAACGATTGATGCAATAATTGCCGAGGTGATTGTTTTTCTAAGTTTCATATTTTTTCTCCTTAGAAATCAGGCACCTGTAAACCGAACACAACAATCGTTGTAACGCCACAACATATAGACATAATTATCATTGCCTATTTTTTTGCGCCCACCTTTAAGGGTTGACCAGTCATGTACCGAATCACCAAGACGATGACAGCAATCCGGTCCCTTCGCCTCCGGAGTAGGGAAAAGCATTGAAAGCCGATACTGGGAACGTGGTGTAAAGTATTCCCACGTTTTCTCACACATTGCATCTGCTCCCATCGTTCGCATCAGCATGCCCTGCCGATGTAGTTTCGTCAGAAGACGCTGGGTAATTAATGAACTCGTCCTTACAGCGTCATCATTTGCGTAAATATGGCCGGTTAGAGGATAAAGGTTGCCATCGCATCCGGCACAAAAGTATGCAGCGAGATTATCCTTTCCGGCTGTGACTGCAACACAGTCAGCAGCGCACACCATGGAGGCAATAGGGTTTGCAAAAACAACTGCTTCGGGATTCAGTACGAGTGTTAGCAAATCACTTTCCCACATAGGGTCAACTTCGCTTATATAAGTCAGGCTGGCATCGACGTAGGGTTCAGCTGTGCACTCGCCAATAATCAGTAATTTGAGCATTGTCATGATGGGAAATTCCCAAAGATGAACATCGTAAAATCCGGCTTCAGTTGCTGTCATTGGCTGATTAGTGTTGCTTTTACCAATATCAAACTGAGACTTTTGAAGCATCGTGCCTTCAAGAAAGGGGCTGCACCAGGGGCTCTTTACGACCTCTACAATCTTTACAGGCTGGAAGAAGCTCAATTGCCAACCTATTTCAGGTACGCCGTTCTGGTCTGTGCAGTAGCAACCCGGACGTGAAGGAGCAGCGCCTTCTGGAGCCGCCCCTATTCCCATTATCCTCATGGGAAATATACAGCTCCAACAGATATTCTTAATTAAGCCCTGCCACACTCCAGCTGACTGGCACATAGCTCCAGGGACTCCTGCATCTGCTGCCAAAGCCATACCAGGTATAGAAAGCGAAAGCATAACTGCTACAATGAACTCTAAAAGTAACTTTTTGAATTTTTTCACCATCATGCTCACTTTGATGTAATAAATGTTGCAACACTTTCGATATATTCGACTGCTTTGGTAAAATAACTTCTCATCTGGTCCGGATAATTAAGCGTCAGCCATGTAGCAAAGAGAGCACCTATAATAAATCCGAGTTTCATCTTAATTTTCCTCTGAACGGTTTTGGGCTCCGATTCCACGGACTTCTGCCTCGCTAAACAGGGTGATCCGAAACTTATCTTGGTCAGTAGTTATAAGAGCAGGTGTATTTTTGATCTGAAAGCGTGAGATAATCTGTTCGTTTACTTTAAACACCTTACCGTTAAATTTTTCGCGTAGATCATTTAGATGATCCCATCCATTATCTTTTTGGATTCGGGTAAACATAGGCATTACTTTTCCACTACCCAGACGTTGTCGATACTGCTGCTCAGCCCATACCAGCTGGCCCGGATTGAGTGGATCGAAAATTATCATCGTCAGGTTTTGAGGAAATCTCGAAAGTGGATTAATCAACTCACCGGCGGAAGCTATTACACGGCCCTGCTTATCTTTTACGTCCTGAGTGACCCGCACAGTAGGGTCAATTAAAAATTCTTTGTGTTCCTGAGCAGGAGGGAGATCGACCATCCACTGATTTTTCCAGGTGTCCGCAACGGCCCTTTTTTTTGCACCTTCCCAGTCATATTTTTGTGCGCGTTCTTCCAGTTCCTTAATGATGCTCTTTTCTTCAACGGGATAAGTGGTACCAGCAACCGGAAAGATGTCCTGATCGGGTTTTTTAGCAAGTTCTCGCTGAAAAAACTCAACGTTGAAGGAACCTACCATTTTTGCAAAACGAGTTTGCTCCCGAGAAATAATTGTCGGTACTTGAGTTACTTGATACTGACTGAAGCTATCAGGATCAATTGTAATCAAAGGAGACTCGAATTTTCCTTTGACAATCATTTGATTTATTGCTGCCTGTGTCTCTGGTAGCCGAGTAGTTCCTTTCTTTAGA
Source organism: Cotesia vestalis (assembly GCA_000956155.1). Lineage (NCBI taxonomy): Eukaryota > Metazoa > Arthropoda > Insecta > Hymenoptera > Braconidae > Cotesia > Cotesia vestalis. The sequence goes on from JZSA01006374.1 coordinate 170,417, forward strand.
CCATTGAAAACTACACGAGCTTTATGCTCTGAGGCCGTACGTAGAAGGTCTTCCAGTACATAATCCGGCAAGCTAAATGAAGCAAAGATCGTTATTCCATTTTCAGTTGATAGTGCTTCTTCACGTGTGCTGTCCATTTTTCTTTCGAAGTCAGCAGCTGTGATGCCCGAAGAACCAAACAATTTTTCGATATTTTTAGATTGTCCTCGCATGACTTCCGGCTTATTTTCTACAGCTTTCAGAGCCGCTTCATTAAGGCTGGCGTTTTCCTGAATTTCATCACGTCTTCTCATTATATCGTTGACAGCTTCAGAGTTATTACTTTGGGCCCTGATAGCCTGGGTATGATCTATAACTGCTTGCACACTATCCGCATTCATACCGGGCACGTAACCACGGTTTGTTTGCTTGCTCAGGTCCTGGTTTTTCTTGAGTGCTTCAGCTTGCGATATGTACTTCTGCACATCAGGTGATTTTAGCGTAGCATCAAGGCTTAGAGCCCCATCTGGCTGCTGTGCACCTTTAGCCTGAGCGCCAAGCCCTTTTGCTTGCTGAGCGATTAGCTCAGCATCATGTTGATACACAGTGCTTGCATTTGTATTACTTAAAACTGCACATAACGCAAGTCCAGGAAGTATTGGTAAATATTTTTTATTTACATTAAAAGATCGCATAAGTTTTCCCAATTACTGAATTCAACTTTACTGTTCCCCAAAAACGGGAATCCCATGAGTGATCGGTTTGCCCAATTAGGAAAACTTCGCCTTCAGGAATTATCAATTCTTTTTCAATCAAGTTGGACGGAATACGGTATTTCTTTGAAATTCGACGTGCATTAGCTTCAAAAAATTTGTCCCCGTTATAAACCCCATCCATTGTTACTTTAAGTTTGTCACCGCCCACACCTGCAACAATTTTTATGACTCGTTCATTTTCTGGGATAAAACGTACCGATTTCGGCATGTTAAATGCTATGAGTTCACCAGTTTTAATAGTTTTATCCGAATGATCAATCATATAAAAATCAGCAGGCAGGCACCCATTCAATAGACCGTATCCAAATGTATAACGGGTGAAAAAGACACACATAACGAGAATCAGCAATAAAATATTAAGGGGGACATACCAATCCAGTATAAGCAGCCCTCTCTTTTTAGGTATGTAGTCGCTCATATTTTTCTCAATGGAACTGAACAATTTTTTTACTACGTAGATACACCTCTATCCAAGTAACTATTATCCATGTTTTACAACGCTCGGAAGTCTGCAAACTAACCTAATATTCACCTATAAGAATGTTAATTCCTCAGCATGTAAACGCAGCCTTGTTAGCGGCAATGAAAGATGCCTAAGTAGCAAAGTTACTTTCCGGCAATGTTTTTTTCAAAGGTACTATTAGTGGGCATAAAAAAACCGGGACAAAATGTCCCGGCTTTATATTAAAAATTTATTACTCGCTGCTTGCTATTGATGCAGTATTTTCAGACTTACTTGCCTCTTCAGCCGGTCCGAAAACTGTCACGTGCTGCGTTGCAAAATCTCCACTATCATCATAAGCAATTACTTTTATGTCCTGCTTACCACGGTTAAGGTTTTTTGAAAGTGTAGCCGTGCTACCGAAAACGTTCCTTAATTCGCCGTTGATGAACCATTCATATCTAACCATTTTTCCATCAGTATCATCACATTTATTGGTAAAGCTCCAGCTTAGGTTGGTTTCCGTATAGCTCAATGTACAATTAGGTGCTGCGTTTTTAACGACATCAAACTCAACAGATGCTGAACCTCTCTGTCCAAGTTTACTAACAACATCAATTGTGATCTCGTATTTCTTTTCTTTTAGCCCCGAAATCAGTTGAGCCCAATAATTTTTGCCGCTGGGTATTACCTCACCGTTCACCTTGTATGTGACAGTATCTATCGAGTCTGCCGAATGAGATAGCTTGATGTTTGACCTTAAGGTTACATCGAGTGGAGCTCTCATATATTTGTTAGAGAACTTGGGTGTCATCTCAACGTTCATTGGCGTTTGTTCATCGACAACAAAGGTATTTTCGATACGCTGTTCATTGTTTCGGTTATCTTTGAAAATAACCATCAATGTGTATTTGCCAGGATTTTCAATTGTAAATTCTTTGGTGTCACCATCATCTTTAGTGATTACCAGATTCTCTTTGTCGTAAATCCATTCACGGGAATAAGTAACACCAGGATAGTCTCCATCCTTAATACCGCTCAACGCAACGCGTAAGGTGGTCGGTGCCATGTCGTATTTAAGTTTGGAGCTTATTTTCATTTCGGGGAATTTATAAACCCACGATTTGACAGAAACTCTACGGGTAGAAACCGTATTATCCTTATTGTCCGCTAACCAGGCACTGTATTCAAAAGCAGCATATCCCTGTTTATCCAACATTTGCTCAGTAAGGGTAACAGACAGTGAAGAGCCCTTAAATGTCTGACCATCCGGTGTTTTCCATTCTTCGACTACGTTATTACCATTCTGGTACTTACTGTTAGGGTTCGTGAACTTACCTTCCAAAGTAACTTTTTGGCCAACCTCTACCTTAGAAACCCCCGTAACCGAGACAGAAAGGCGCTTGGGTTTTGCGGCTGCCAACCGAGCAGATGTTTCCTTCCATGAAGATTCCTCTGCCAGTTCATCGGAATCAAGGTAACGCATCCGGGCATAAATCGTAGACGGTAGGGTATCAGCAGAAGCCACAGTGTAAGTTGTATCTCCCTGTACCCAGTTGACTTTATCCTCTGACCAGAGAACCTCAGCGGTGCCTGCTGGTATAGGCTCATCATTATCAAGCAGGGTTACAGGTACATCTGAGCCCTGAAGAATGTCTGTCACATCTATACTGAGCTTAGGCTGCTTGTAGGTAACTACCGTTAAGGCATCAGTGTAGGAAACCTTGGATGTGAATTTATTGGTCATTTTTGCCCTATAAAGCCACTTTCCTACTTCTGTCTTTTTGATACTTACACTTCTCTTTCCGGTCATGTCGGAAAGCATGGTCCAGGTTTGACCATTATCAGAGGACTGCTGCCATTCGGTGGGGGCGAGTGCATCAGAGTTAGCAGTACTGGCAGATTTGAAGCTTACCAGAGTACTAAGTGGGATCCTTCCGATTATAAGGCTTTTCGACAGGTTACCCTCCAGTTCCTCACCTTTATAGATTCGGATGCCTACAGCACTGGTCTCACGTTTCATTTCAAAATCAGAGAATGGCGATCTTACCTTAGCCACACCAACCAGACGCATGTTACCGAGATCCATATTTTCAATTTTAATCTTGGTTTCGACAATGCCTGCATCATTGACCGGCAATGCTTCAGTCAGCGCAGTTCTTTCATATGTAGTTTTATAACGGCCTGTTTCTGGATCTTTGCCGTACACACTTTTTTGAGAGTAAATCGTGACGTCCCATTCTCCCATTGTTTTACGGTCAAATGCACTCTTACGTGTAGAGTTGTTATAACGCCCCACTGTTACCTTTAAGGGCACTTCAAGAGATGTTGCTGTTTTTTTGTCATCCACTTCCATAGAAGCTCGAATATTGAAATCAGGCACCGTATAGACGTTGAGTGTATCTGTAGTTCTTAATTCAGGATCCTTTGAATACTCTACCGCTATGTCAAAGACGTTCTTTGTCCACAATGGTGCAGCAGCAACCTTAACCCTTTGTACAAAGGTCGTAGCATCGTTGTTTGAGGAACGATTTTTATATGACGTTTTAACAGCCTCAGAGCCGTTTTGAGAGACGATCATCGTAACGTCAGCCGGTACCACCTTCGCTAATATTCGAGCGGCCTCACCCCCAGTCGTATAAGCCAGAGCAGTGTTCGGATTGATGCCAGCTATGACTTTATTCTTTTTGTAAGTGATGATCGGGTTGTATGGTAATTGTGTGGTCAGAGTACGGCGATTCCTGGCGGAAACCGCTTTAGAGCCCTTCCCGTTAATCATATAGACCTGATAGTCGAGAAGATTCTCTCCTGTTTTATTAAAGAATCCAGTTAGCCCCGGGGTTCGCCCTTTAAAATAGAACTCCAATCCATCAGGGACATTGTTCCATTGAGGGTAGCATGCTGTAACATCTGATTTTTCTCCATACCAGGCGAGGTAAGAATTCGCATTTTCCTCTGTGGTAAACAGAGTGCATTTATCACCAGCTGTTTGACTAAGCAGGTCCGTATACTGACGTACACGCGAGTAAAGAGTTACGTTTTTTTCCAGATTCTTAAGAGTGAATCCAGTAGGTTGATAAGTGAACACGGTACTGAAATTTACGTTTTTTCCATAAAGGTTTTCAGCCACCACAGTAATCTCGTGATCAGAGTTAACTGCTAAATCGTCTCCCACCGGCAGGTAGTAAATACCTTTATAATTTGTAGGCGTTAACGAAACTACTTTGTTGTCTATTGTTACTGTTTTTATGTCAGCAACCCCAGCCTGCCCCTGGAAAGCTGCAACGATAATCTCGTTCAGGAAGTAAACGGGTGCTCGTTTAGTTAATACCTGCCCATCTTTGAGAACCATGAGCGTTGGGTTATCAGACAGCATCAGTTTGCTTTCAGGCTCAGTGTACGTAGAAGAGTTTTTGCTCGTATTTTCTACTGTAAAAGTCGCTGCGTAGGAACCGTTTATAAGATCCGTTAAGTCGAAGATATAGAGGTACTCATCACCGACTTTTTGAGGTCCACTTACCGGTTGTAAAGTTCTACGTAAAGGGGTTGCCCAGGACTGTTTGAAATCAATCTCAGTGCCATCATCTAAAGTAACTTTAGTAGTCGGTTTAAACACTCCATCCGGAGTCATAGTGAGCGACATAGCTGTTGGGAGCCACCATTCACCTTCTGTTTCTTGCTGGGGTACCTTAACGGCCACAGCAACGGTTTTGGCTCCGGTATATATGTCCTGCCCCCCTACTTTGATAGTTTTGGCCTCATCGGTAAAATTCCAAAGTGTATGGTCTACTACAGGAGGGCGATAATCCCAGTTAACAACGAGCTTTTTGGATTCAGGAGGTGCGAAATAATTATTCTTAGAATTTGCTGTAATTGTGATATCACGTGTACCCAACAGTTCATCTGTATCACTGGCCTTAATGCTTCCAACTTCAATGGTACAGGAAGTTCCGCCAATAGGTACTTCACAGGCGGAGCCTGAACCTATTGAGATGTATTGAATATAATTGCGGGGCTCGACAGAAACAGCGATATCTTTGATCGCTTCATCCTTTATATACGATTTGAAAGAAAAGCCGTCATAGACTAATCCATTCAGGGATGATTTAAGCCCGGTGATAGTTGGTTTTACCGGTGCCACACTTTTGACAGAATATTCACCTTTTACTATTTCAACTTTTTTCCGTTCAGAACCAGAAAAGTAAGAAATCTTATAAGGTAGTTTTAAATCACCTGTGGCGTTTGGAACGCCTGAAAGAGTGAAGCCGTTAGAAGTCAATCCCAAGGTATTGGGTAACCACTCAAAAAAACAAACAAGGTTATCAACAGAAGAAGTCGCTCGATCATCAACCGTAACATTACAGGCTGTGCCTGCACCTGAGGCAGTGATAGTGTTAGAGTTAACGTATGCAACAAAGTCGCCCGGCCCCGGGTCAAAGGATACAGCTGGCAAATCAGCCTGTAGCTTTCCTGAAATCATAATCGCTTCGGCATAGACCGCTTTAATCGGAGCAATTAAAGAAAACAACAGGGTTAAACCTAAACCTGATTTTCTCATGACGAATACCTGTTTTTCTGAGCAAAATTAAACTCACTTTACGATGAAAATCAGAAATATCCGTTCGTATAACATTTAAAAAAACCTGTATTTTTCCGTATATTCCTTATGTTAATACACTATTTTGAAATCTTGGCTTCAGATAAGCGAAGCGCGGTTATTATAGACTCGGAGCTGACCCACGGTGTTTTTTGAGCAAGATATCCAAGTATAAAGAGGCCAATTTTAACGCAGTCCATTTGTGAGACGGGGACCATGTGCATAAAAGGTTTTAAGCCGTTTTTATCGACTGGAATTATCCCTGCGGATAACAACATACCGCCCCTCTCGTTTGGGGTAACGCTTATATTTTTGTAAACGACGTGTCCATGATGTGAGGTTTTCCTCTTATCAATTTTTAACGTATGCATGATTCTAAGAAATACAGATGCCATCTGCAAAACTTCATTCGTCGACAATTTTAGTAGTACAGAACGGTTTGATCCCCAGTCATAATCTTTTTTTGCGTTCCTTGGCGCGACGTGCAAAGTAAGATAATAGTTATCAATATCATTTGAGGAAGACGAAGATTTTGCTAAGCTAACATCTTCTTTGTTCAACTCAATGACCAAGGCAGCATCCTGACCAAAAGCCTTTACGTTATGATTTTTTGAAGAGAAGTCTGAGGTTGCCATACAAAAAGTCACTTTTGATAAAACCACATACCGCCTAATGATTCCTCATCGGCAAGATGCTTGACATTTGAAAGAGTAAAACCACTTTGAGTTTCTGAAATCACCAGGCTGTAAGATGCAGTATGTACAAGGCGAGAATTAGTGAGCTCAAGCTCATCACAAAAACCAGGAGATTTGACTGGATCGGCCTTTTCAACAAAAGTTACTTTTGAAGCAATGCCGTTGATAACGATTATCTCGTTATCAGCAATTTTGATGTTTAATGAAGACGAGCTTTTATCACATGGCAGGAAAACTGATGTCTTTGTAAATTTGCTTCCAGTGAAATCCAAAAGGTCAGGTTTAACCGGAAAAATGTTTAGAATTTTATAAGCTCCAGCGAATACACAAATTACAACAAAACCAGACAAAACATACCTAATCTTAGACTTCATCCCCCAGTTCCTCTCCTAAAAGTTTTAAAGCGCTTACACACATAAGCCTCAACTGATACAGTAAGTTATCAGCAGTTATACCACCAACGAAAGTAACAGTACGTCGAATTGATGCTCCGCCAGGTTCGCACTGGATATGGCCAATACCAGAATCGCGGAGAAAGTCATTTTCTGCACTTACAAGGTCAGATTCTACAGGTGGAATGATAACTTCAATGAGTATTGTATCAACTGGGGCCCACTCCCAATCGAATTTAAGAGAGGAAATCGGGGATATAGATACAAGAAGCTCATCAATATTAAAAATTACGGGTTTTATTCCCATAACTTCAGACTGAATGAAGTGGCTTTCAACCATAACTACCGGAAACTCTGAAATAGTCAGAACTCCGATTAACTGGTCCCGGCGTAAACCATGTATTAGTGAGTTGCGTGATAGCATTCGATCAGCCTTTATTATAATAATCAATCATTTGGGACAAGGACAAAAGGGATTGCAGAAACGAAGATTCAACATGAACGTCGTTTCCAGTAACCTTAGGTCCATCGGGTATAAGGGTATCAAAAAATCCTTACATAACCATTAAACCACAGAGACTTTTTACGTAAAATAATAATTAAGTACCAGATTTATTAGGACAAATCTTAGAGTTTTAACAAAATTAGGAAAAATCTGTAGTTCCTGTAACAGTATCCAAAATCACATAAAATACCGTTTCATTAACATTAATTTTACAGACCATAGTGGAACCTGAAATTATTATAACAAAAAAAAAGGTCAGCAAGTATGCCGCCTTTCCTGGTAAGACAAGTTGGCATTCAGAAGATGATTGTACTGATCTGAACCTATCTTGCCAAATTCGCTAGTCGCTTGTTTGCCTTAGCTTTAGATTTTATGCTTACCGAGGCGGTTTGATTTTCATCCGATACCTTTTCTAACACTGGAACCACAGAAGAAATGGGCTTTTCTATTGAAATTTTGGATGCAGCTGAAGAAAGTGGCCCCTCAGGGAGTATACAGGTATCACTTCCTTCATTTTCAACCTTCCCTCCCAAGCATGCATGACCCTTTTGTACAAGGAAATCTTCTTCTTCAGAAACAAAATTCTGCTTCAAATTATCTAATAGCAAAGGTGTTAAATACTGCTTAAACTTTTGGTCAAAGACACACTCTAAAAATTCCTTTGTTGGAAGTTTTGGCTCAGTATCAAAATTATTACCATCGTTCAGAAACCTATTAAGATCTGCAAGTGTTAATCTTTCATTTAAACCATTTATAAAACTTGCCAAATCAGGAAATAAATTATTCAAAACCAACCCGGTACAAATAGCCGACCTAATGAGATCAAGCTGGTCACCTCTATGTGAAATTTCTGTTTTTTTAAGAAAGTTATAAACATAGGGTGTTTTTCGTTCGGATATCCAGAACGACCGGATCTGAATCCGGTCGTTATCTGCCTTATTTGAGATAGGATTTTTAGCCATGATCTAGCTCATCATTCAGAAAAGATAGTATCAGCAATTGCCAAAGATAATGCGAACTGCGGATTGTCTAACATGATAACTTTTGCAGTTTCAAAATGTTTACGAATAGCTGTTTCGATGAGATATGAACCACCCCCAACAAGGAAAACATTATGAGGCCGCTCTTCTACTTGTGTAACCGCTCTGATTACTTTACTTTGCAACTTTTCTACCGCAGAGTTTACAGCATTAAAAACACCGTCACGCTTGTCCTCTGCAACCTTCAAAGCCAATTTATCATGACGACTATCAACCAGATGATGAATATAGGCATTACTAGTGTTCAGTTTCTCAGATTCAAGATACCTGCTGATCTCATCGTAAACGATAGAACAACCAATACGGTCAAAACCTTTTACTTTCGAAATCTGCTCTAATTGCCCAGTAATACTTGCAACATCAAGAGTAGTACCACCAAGATCAATTACCAAACTTGATTCAAATGAAGCAATATCTTCAATTTCATCTGCCCGGGTCACAGCTGGCAAAGATTCGGGGAAAACAGTCACAGACAAAACGTTAAAAGAATACCGTTTACCATCAAGATAACGCTCAACGGGTTTCATGAGGTTATCTTTTTTTCTCTGAATATTTTCATTATTAGTTTCACCTAAAGCTGTATAGAACTGGCTAAGAGGTAAAGTAACAAAGAGATATACATCCTGAGGAACTAAACCAGAAGCATGAAGTGCATGATGAACATTTAAACGGCTAATTTCATCGTACTGGTGAGATACATCAGTTGATTCAAGTGAATTGCTTGATTCGCTGTGGTGAGAAAATCTTTCCAGGCCATCAATCAGATAGTTATATGGATTGAGACCCTCATGGCGAACACGAAAATCTGGAACAAAACTATTTTGTGTTAGCAAAGGAACTAGTTCGTTCTTTTCATTTAAACAAACAAGTTTTGCAGCTTTACTTCCATCATCGATAACGATTTTTAAAGATTCAAAGATATTCTGCTCAGAGGATGAAACAGGACGTTCAGATTTTAATAGCTCTGCCATAAAACTCTCTTTAAATTATAGGACCAAATTAGATATTAACTTTATACATGAATGGTGATCTATTATCAACAATTACGACATTTAAAAAATACGAAAGTTTTGTTATTTCAGCATCCTTCCGTATTAACTTTATGCCCGGTAATTATTCACTATCCAAGAAGTACACATCTATTTGAAGAGATAAATTAAAACATAAAGTTACTTTGCTTCGTAAGTATGAACTTTTTGTCAGCCAAGGCTGGTGCCTTCGCCAGTAACTAACTATGACCATTACTTTACAAATCCAAAATGATGCCTTTTTGTAAAAAAATCATAGTTCGAAATACCGTATCATCGATGTAAACATACGAAGAGGGATTTATGGCAGCTGAGCACGTCCAAACAATAGACCTTACAAACTTCTCCGGAAGGATTTTCTTTCTGGCAGATCCTCATGGACACTACTCTGCGCTGTGCAACTTAATCCAATCAGTTACAAAGCCTGAAGAGGAGGTAGTGATTTTCTCTACAGGGAATTTGTTTGACTATGGGCCGGAACCCATTGAGTTGATGAAGGCGATAAACAGTGGCTTTTTCGATGGCCGCTTTGTGAGGCATTTCTCAGCTGTCGGTGCCGGAGAAGAGATGTTAAAGAAATTGTTACCGATCAACAAAGACCGGAGAACATTCTACCCCACAACCTACCTCAATGAGAGATGGTGTGTAATGGGTGGAAAGTGGCATAAAGATGTTAATCGTTACTATTTAGAGGAAGAAGTAAAAAAACTTCTTAAAACTCAACTTGGTACGATGATGCAAATTTTACTAAAAGGCGATATAAAAATTGGGGTTTGTCCCTCTGATTACGCCCCTATCCGCACATCATTCACTGATACTTATAATGCGCTTCAAGCATTTAACTATGCAAATGTGAATATTTTTCAGAGTCAGTTTCTTTACGGTATGGACCATGCAGTAATGCCAATGACCGTGGATGACGTTAACCTTATTGTTCTCGGTAGAAATCCTGTAAACAGCATTCGAAAAGCCCACGGCCGTTCCCAAAACAATCTCCCATTACTGATTGGAAATTGTTTACATATAAATACTGGTTCACTCTATATGTCAAACTTAGATGATCAGGCAATAGTCGCTCCGGGTATACCGGCAACTGAGTCACCAGCACTTACATTAGTAGAAATAATAATGAAGAACAATCCTGTATTATTGTGTCACCAGCTAATACAAACAACGAATAAGTTTTATTCACTTAAAACAATTCCTTTAGAGCTCGATTCGTTTGAAAACAATATTGAGGTAACAAGATGAATATAAAATTGAAGGTTATTTCAATATCTACATTGCTGTTGCATCTTCACGCAGCAGCTGCACTACATGAAAAGAAGGAGTATAGTAGCTACGCTTTATCTTTAGCCGCTCAGAAAAATGACTCACTTTTATCTGCAAAAGCTGAGTTTATAAATGGAAGGTGGTTTATAAATGATAAATATAGACCTGTTTTAAAGACCAGTATGACCAAACCCAATTTCTTAGAAATTACCAATGTTTCTAACAAAGAATCACTTTTTATAGTGATACCGAAACTTGAGTATAATATCATTGCCAAAAACCAAATTTTACTAAGGGAAATGAAAACATTAAATGAGGACACATCCGGAAAAAGCATTGTTTGGATCGAGCCAAGATCAAGTCTAACTATATCGTTTTTAAACGACCTTGCTAATACCCCCCTTCAGGCTATCGTTTCGGTCACAAGAAACAACAAAGATGTAATTGCCATATTTGGACCGGATCAGGGTAAAGGATTTTCTCTTCCGGAAAAGACGTCTAAGGGTCAAGAGTCCGTTCCTGATTACTCAGATCTAAAGATAAAAAAAATCAAAATACCTTCAAGTCTTGGTAAACCTGTAATCATAAGTTCTACAGTGAAGAATCAACTTTTATCTGGCCAAGTGAAATATAAGCTTTCAGCTCTTCAAAATTATCAACACTTGGAATTTTCTGAACCTGTTTATATTGAAAAACGGAAAAATATTCTCGGTGGTTATGATTATTGGACGAAAGAAGTACTCCTTTACCCCGGTGAATCATTATCTTTTATAACCAGCGCTAAAAACAATCTAAGGAAGCGGGATGATTAAAGTTATCACACTCTTATTGTTTGCGTTACTGACCGGTTGTCAGTCAGTAGAAAGTAAAATCGAAGAACTACCGACTGTTGGTTTTGACCCTATTCTATACAATAAAAGTGAGGCCTTTACTGACGGAAAAGTAACTTTTCGTATCGAAAGTTCGGGAACTGATGTTTGGCTTGTCGCCAAGAATGGAACCAGAAATTTTATTGAGCTTTCAGGCCTGACTCTAGGTGGTAGTCGTTGTGCTTACAATGCTCGTGGTAAGCAACTTTTACCCCCAAGCAGCGTAAGCACATTCGTAGTTCCTACAATTGGAATGCTTGGACTTTGTTTCAACAATGAAGACCAACTTATGTTTATAAACGAGGCTTTTAGCAGAATTACTCCCAAAGCAAAAGGTAGAAATACTCTGTCTCTTTTATTTTCTGTTAGTTACGATTTCCCTGGAAAAGGGAATCTAATTACTAACCACGATTTTCAAGAGTTTTATCTTTTATTTCTGAATGAGGATAATTTATGAAAAAAGCAATTATTTTTATTTTATTTTGTTTTTGTAACTCAGCTTTTGCATATCAATACCGCATCTATACTATCCCTGAGGGTGCTTCAGTAAAAAACATACTAACTAATGAATACCTTGGAAAAACACCTGTGGTTGTGGACGTTAGCAATACCGAAGCCGGTTCTACATTTGGGATTTCATTATTTAGACATGAAAATGTTGCTATAAAGATTTTTACCGTAATGCCTTCCGCTGAAAATAATTTTGCTGTTTCTGGACCTGACGTTGCAACTATGTCACTGCCGGGAAAAGCACCTTTAAATGTCGTAAATGATGGGAATGGCGCTTCTGTTCATATTGAACTAAGACCTTATATGTCAGAACCTGCGCACACCCCATATTAATATGAAAAGATAGTAATTATTAAAAACATTGAACTGCATCACATAGATGCAGTTCAAACTTTATTCTGATTCTTTTAATTTATCTTTTATAAACTCCTCAAGTTCTTTAATAAAACCCGAGTTCATCCTGTTAAATTCAATACGGATTTTTCTACCAGAATGGTTTTTACTGATTCTTGCATACTTATCTTTGTTATCAAAAGTAATGAGATCACTTGTTTCCCATTTTGTAGAATATGATTTTTCGCAAACATTTTCCACAGCATGTGTGATTTTATCCATAACAACTTTTTGAGCAGTCTGGAGATCCGCAATATCTAAATCCTTTGTTTCCTCTTTAACATTCTCTATAACTTCATCTAAAGGGAAAAGATTTTTCTGAACATATTTTTGTAACCGAGACAAGCGGCTATAATAGGAGTTCGGGATTCCTTCATAATCAGGGAACAGAGATATCAATGATTCTTCAATTCGAGCAGCCTGGATTCTTTTGGCAACCGATACATGACTAATACCAAGATATGATGCGAGTTCCTCATTTGTAGAAAACCCGTTCTCTTTCATTTTCTTGATAAATTGAAATCCAACTTCTCTATATGAAAATCTTCGAGAGGTTTGTGCTGCGGATATAATTGAATTTATATCTTCTTCGGTTAGTTCATCCGGAAGTACCCACAAGGGTAGATCCTTTTCTACCTTTATACAGCAGAAACGTCTGCGACTTCCTTCAATTAATAAATAAACCCCATCTCTTTTTACAGCGATCCCTTCTGTATCGACACCTCTTTCTTCAATCTGCTTAAGAATATCTCTTACAGAATTGTCTGTAAGAGCTTCTTGATTTCGCGGGTTTGCTGGATGAACCAAAGTCTCGAACTCGACTCTCTCGGCAGGAACAATCACATGTTCCGCTTCAAGTTTCCGACCCTTATGAAGAGTGAATAATTTTTTTATACGAGGTGCAGTTTTTAAACCCGCAAGACCTGAACGGTGACCGACTTCTGTCCGCTTTGGTGCGTTTAAATATCGAGATTTATCATTCCCGATATGTTGTTCATCGCTCATGCGTTTACTCCTTGCTTAGCTGAAAAACTTTTTATTTCATTAATAAATTGCTGATATACCTGTAATACAGACTCTTCTGCGACATCAAGTTGCTTTGCGGAACAAAGTTCCTCAGATTTTTTTATATCAAGCACAGTACGCCCTTTAGAAGCAGCAGCCTTAAATGCTTCAGAATTCTTTATGTTAGCTGACATCAAAAGGTCCTGAACAGTTCTAATTAATTTATCCAAGACTATTCTTTCATAAGGGCTTTTGTCGTCAACATTAACAGCAAGAACTTTGAACCATTTTAGATTATCGCCCTTACTTGGTGATTGTTTAAACCTTTCACTTATTGTAAGCATGAAATCTGTTGTGGAGGCGTAATCATATTCACGTGGAGACACTGCGACAAGAATACCATCGGCCGCTTCGTCAGCAGCCCAGATCAAAGGTGAATCTTCAGGTGGTGTGTCTATAATAATTAAGTCATAGTTCTGCTTCAGCACCGGCAGGATAACTTCCTTGAAACGCAGTAGTAAAGACGTTCGTTCTTCTCTCGTACATTGCCAGTATTTATCTTTAAAACGAGCATCTGTCGGGAATGCCGTTATTACGTCCAAGTTTGGTAGATGAGTAGAAAAAGGCATATTAGTGATGATTTCTTCTTCAGAGAAACCTAAATCTAAATATTTTTTATACTCAGAATTTTCTTCATAGATTCCAAGGATTGCATCAATTGCTGTAAGGAAAACATCATCTTCTGAGACACTTTGAATCATGCTGCTTCCAATCGATCCTTGTGGGTCCCATTCGATCATTAATACACGTGCATTAAGTTGCAAATCTAAAGCTGCTGCTACTGCTAAAGCTACAGATGTAGTGCTTTTTCCCGTACCGCCTTTATGGTTCTGAGTAACAATAGCTCTGCTAACGTAATGGTCGCTGTACTTGGGATAATCCAGGGCATCCATTATTTTCTGAACATCCCAGCGGGTGTAAAGATGATTCTTGTTTTGATAAATCGGTGCACCGACAAGTTCTTTTTCTTCTAAATCCGAAAGTATTTTATTGAACGTTACTCGTGATTTCCCAAAAAAATCAGAGAGATTTTTTTTATTCAAACAGTGGTTGTAGATCAGTCTATCAACACCATCAACACTATCATCAGAAACAGATACTCTTGATGTAGCCATCAGAGATTCCTTTAGAGAAATCTGCTCGCTTTTCATGCGCTGACCAACGAGGGCGATCTTTTCAAGTAAATTCATGGTTATGACCTTTTTGCACTGAAAACCGACTTTTACGCATATATGTAAACTTTACGTATAATGCGTCCATTTCCTTGTTATGCGTACAATTCTATACTTAGTTTCAATCCTAAGCTAATGTTTGTTTTCTTTTTTATGATTTTTTGTGAGCTAAACTTGCTGATGCGAACTCAATCCCTCTAGTACATACCTATTTCTCAGCCTGTTTTAGCAAAGATTCTTCTGGTCGACTTCTCCACACTTTGAAGTTATGAACACCATTAGTTAATCTTCACACCTGCCCCATTTCTTGCTTAGACCACTAAACTATCTCACCCGGTCTACTTATTTACGCTAGTAATCGGAGAACCGTTGTCGTCAATCCCGTCTAAAGGTATGAGGTGTTTAGTGCTTGAGCAGGCACACCACGAATTATGGGAGCAGAGTTAGCTACCCAGCCTATAAGAAAACCAAAATCAGGCTGCAACCCAAGTTTGGCGATTAAGGGGGTTAAATTCATACAGCAGCTGAGAGTGCCTTCAGATGCTGCTCAGGCATTTATCTTCCTAATATAACCACCCATCCGTGCTTGTTTTTCGGAAATTGCCCATGCACCGGTGTAGGCAGACCAGCATGGAAGAATGAGACGTTAATCTGTATCCGCTGGCAAATTTCATATCATTGGAGCAAGTGTTAGCAAACACTGCCCAGAACTGAAGGCCAGCATCAGAACAGAATCCCAGTTTGACGATTAAGGGGGTTAAATGCGGCAGCGGCTGTACTTCTCAGAGCTGTATTTAAGAATTATTCCACAAAGGACAATCTTCCATTCGGCCTGTTTAATATAGTGTTCAGCCAGGGAGCGGAGATCATTTTACCTGCTTAGCCTAAATCTTACGGCAATCTCAAACGGACTTTAACCTTAATCTTCCTGAGCAAGTTAGAAGGACTACCCATAATGACGTCCCCAAATGGCGATAAAGGGGATTAAATCCATTTGTGGCTTACAGTGCCACAACTGCTGCTCAGGAACACTACGCACTCATTAAATCTTCAGACAGGTCTTGTAATAATCTAATATAGTCAGTGGAATGATGTCGTATGACCGGCATACAGGAATGAGGCGTATATTTTTATCAGGTGACTAGATTCGCATCGTACCAGCAAATGTAAGCAACCCTGCCCAGAACTAAAGGTCACCATCATGAATGAACCCCAGTTTGGCGATTAATGGGGTTAATTCCGGCAGCGGCTGTAAGTGGCCCAATTGCTGGTCAGTCACACAACGCCCTGATAAATCCGCCGCCCGGTTGTGATGACCGAAAAAAGTCCGTGCGCTCTTATCGGCAGTCCGGCATTCAAGAATGAGACTTTAATCTGTATCAGCAGGCAAAGTTCGTATCATGAGAGGAAGTCATAGCAACCCCGCCCAGAGCGGACGACCAAGAGCAGGATAGAACCCCAGTTTGGCGATTAATGGGGTTAAATCTGACAGCGGCTGACAGTGGCTTCAGATGCTGGTCAGACATACCACGCAAAGATAAAATAACCCGTTCGTACTTGTGATTATCGGAAAAGGACATGCACCGGAGTCAGCAGACCGGTATGCAGGAATGAGACGTTAATCTATAGCAGCAGGCACATTTCATATCATGGAAACAAGTTTTATCAACCCAGCCCAGAACTGAAGGCCAGCCTCAGGACAGAACTCCAGTTTGGCGATTAAGGGGGTTAAATCCGGCAGCGGCAGTTTGTTTCCGTACTGTGTGTATTAAATATTTCCCGAAGGACAATCTTCCGCTCGGTCTTTTAAATAAATTGATCACCCCGGGAGCGGGGATCACTTATCCTGCTTAGCCTAATTCTTACGTCAATCTCTAATAGGAGATTTAGCTTCATGATCATGAGCAAGATAAAAGAACTACCCATAATGACGTCCCCAGCTGGGGATAAAGGGGTTAATCCGTCTGAGGCCTGTGTGCCCCAGCTGCTGCTCAGTCACACTTAGCCTAGATTTTATGTTCCGCCTAGTCTTGTGATGACCAAAAATAGTCTGTGCACTGGTGTCTGAAGACCGGTATACAGAAATGAGGCGTTAATCTTTATCAGGTGGCAAGAGTTGTATCATGGGAGCAAGGATACTAGAACATTAGGCTAACATCGGAAAATCCCGGGTTGGCGATTAAGGGGGTTAAAAGAGATAATAGTTTCCGGTGGGCATATTGGATTAATATTTTCATATACCTAAGCGATAAAAAACTTTAGAAGATTGATTTATGCATATTTTGTTTTGTATACAATATGTCACCACTGTTCTGTTTTAATTGAAAATGCCACGATCTTTTGATTACCTTTGGTAAACAGAAATGCATTTTTAATGAATTTCATCTTATAATGTCAGTATTGAAGTTATCATCTTTGTTTACTTAATGCGTACACGACTATTATGTGATTATAATTTATGACACTGTTTTTACTTCACATTAATTCTTAAACCTAAGCTTTGCAGAACTGGGATGAACTCTTAAAGTCACAACCTCATTTGTTTTCTTAAGGCATACAAAAAAACCAGAACCTTATGAGATATCTGGTTTAATTAATTTGCTTGAAGATAATTACTCTATGCGGCCAAACCCGCTGCTACCTCTTGAGCATAGAGAATTTCAATTGCCTCGCCATAGCTACAATTCTCGCGGCTTTGAATTTCCCATAACTTACTCCTGTCAGCACTATCCGTAGTAAAACAAAGCTCCATTTTCCGGTCTACGTATAACCGACAGATCTCTTGGAAGTTTTCGAACCGGACTAACATCTCGGAAAACACCTTTTTGACTGTACGAATATTTTTCATACGTTCATATTCTGCATCTGAAGTAGAAAAATATTTATTAGCCTTCATTGCTTCAATGCTTTCTTTTTCTTGTTTCATGATTATCTTCCAGGGCGAGTTAGCAGTCAGGGCCCGGCCAACCGAAGAAGTAAAATAATCTTCAAACGACTGTGTTATACAGATGCCAGCGCAGTTAGTTTTCCTGAACCTACGCCATGCGGCTTCGAGGAAGGAAGAGAAGAATTGGTTTGATTGATTTCCGGCCCCTGATGAGTTATCAGGACGAATGTACTCCCATGCTTCATCAAGGATGAACAAGCGACGACGCCCATCTTTTTTGATGAACATTGCATGCTGAGCAGCCTGAATGATAGACATTAATACTACTGTCTGAAGATGGGGGGTGCCTTTTAACTCCTCCAGTTCCAAAACAATAAATCTGCTGTCGAAGTTGATTGGAGGCAACGTATCGGTAAACCGGTGCCCATAAATTCCACCTTCGCACCATGCTCCGAGTTGCTCCCCAATATCCTTTATACGTTTGTCTTCATGGTTCTTGCAACGCTGAGCAAAGCCGGTTATTGAACCGGTCCGACCTGATTTTCTGGATTCCTGGTACTCTTCTGCAATAAGCTGAAGCATCACTGATTGTTGATAATCATCGATGAGGCCTTTCTCTGAAGCCATAATTTTTAGCTGATTCAAAACCATTATGGTCTGAGAAACTTTGTCTTTTTCTGCATCGTTTGAAGTTGATTCCCCTGTAAATTCAGGGGCTTCGTTAAACACATCATCGTTAACAGTGATGTCAGTTAGGAAGGCAAAGGGATTTAGGGTGAAGTCAGGGGTTTTACCGAAATCAATAAATTGACTGTTTGTATACTGTTCCGCAATCCCCTGGTAAGATCGGCCCACGTCCACAACAAATACTTGAGCACCATCAGGATCATCATCTGGGTATTCGTTTTCTAAAAAATGCTTAAATGTTGAGCGATAATGAACAAGGTTATTCGAACGGGGTCCAGCACCAAGATAGTTATTGATTAGGTATGCTGTCCAGAATGACTTCCCTGCACCTGACGTTGCACCAATAACCATGTTATAGCTTGCAGAGGTCTTGAAAATATCAAGCCCCATGAGTTGACCTTCACGAGAAACTAAACTCAGTACTGGTCTATCTGTATTACCTTTCCATGGCCCAAAGATCGGTGTCATATGAGCCGCTCCGGTGTTGCTCACTACTTCGGAACGGTCAAGGTCGAAAATTGTCTTTGGGTCATTGCACATTGGCAGACATGACATAAATGACGGGAAAACGATAAAGGAATCATCTGCTACTTTTACCCGGCTTTCGAGGTAAAATGATTTTAGATCGTTAGCAGCTGTCTGCACGGAATTGGCATTACTACCCATAACAGTGAAAGTTAGATACCCTCTTAAAAGCTTTGCCCCATCCTCTAGCTCGCGAGTTACGGCCATGTAGTCATTATCCATATCCCGCAGGCGAGGGCAGAAGGTGACAACTGAAGGTATACTTGCCTGTTTATTAGTGATTGCTTTGTAGCGGACGTTTTCTTTTGACAACTTGAGCGGATCGGCAAACTGAACAGTCTGAGTGATCATAAATGGACTGAAAATAGTCTTGCGACCATGCATCCAGTTAACTACTAACTCATACATACAACCAAAATTGACGTATTCTGGAAACTTTACAACGGAAAGTTGTTTGAAGTAACGATGCTCAGATTCGTCGTCACTTTGTGTGACTGATGAAAAATGATTTTCTGTGACTGTATACTTACGACCGGGAACGTTAACTTGTTCATTAAGCCTTTTCATAGTGTTAACGTCTATGAAACCTTCAGCCCACCGAGAGTTTTTTCCGGGGTTTACGACCTTATCTATACAATAGAGCCAGTTTTCTGCATCGACCTTAAACGGATGTAATCCAATCGTAATTAACTTACTTACAAGTTCAGAGTAAAGAGAATCGATACGCGAATGTTCCAGCTCAGTCGGAAGGGCAGACTGTAAAGGAATCGATAGCGAGATCCATACCTGAAAATCCCGCAGCATAAGGTTATCATGATCAGGTTTCAAAGGCTTATGCATACTTCTGTCGTAGTAGTCCAACTGATAACCATTAAGCAGATCTGCTTTAAGCTTATCGTTCCCAGTCATTCGCCCACCACGCACAGCTGACCAGGCACTAAGCTGTAAAGTCAGGTCTGGCAATGCAGTCAGAGATATTTGACAGACAGTATCTGTAGGAAAATCCATTTTGAACATTTCAGCGAGAACATCTTGCTGATTATCAAAAACTCCTGGTGATGGATTACAGATAAACATAAACCCTAATCTGTTGCCATCAATCAAAAAATAGTGAGTCCCTGCTAATTGATCGTAAACAGGGATAAACCCACCTAATTGATGGCGATTTAAACCGCTATTGTAATTATTGATAGCTTCCATATTTGACCCTACAGTTGTCTAACAATGCCGTTCGAAGAGACAGCTTTAGTTGCTTTTTGTTGCTGCTGCATATTTTCCCTGGCCGCATCCTGTACTTCTAAAGGAACTATGCGAGCTGGGTTTGAGGTCGAATTCTTGCCAGCAATCCATGTTTGTGGTTTTACGTTGACATAAACGTAGCCGGGAAGGTTGAGCGCATCGTTATCATCGGTATAAGGTGCAAAAGTTATTCTCATTACTTTTCCCTGTTGCAGAACTGCAAGTGGTTCAGGAGCAACTACAGCTTGTTTATAACCTTGCGAGCGGTATTGCTGGATCTGCCCAGGGTTGAGAGTAGGGTTAACGGGCTGGCCATTGTAAAGAGAGTACATATCCTTACCAGGGCTGATATCTGAATTAGGTGCAACGTAGCGTGGGGCAGTTCCAGCAGAAACTGGGTAGCTTGTTTGTTTAACGACTTCCGCAGCCGGATGAACGAAAGGGTTCCCAGCTGAAGAGGCAGTGCTATAACTGCTGGTCATCCTTACGTTTGAATTAACCGGTACACCAGAAATAGGCCGTGGTCCAATGGATGAAGTAGGGGCACCCATTTTTAAAGTTTTATCGTACATGACAGGTAACTGACCAACTGGCTTAATTTCGGTTTTTGAATAAGCCACAGGCTGATTTTTAAGGGTAGTTGACCGTGGATATCTGACTTCTCCTGGAGGGCTAATTTCTGTTGGATAACGGCTGTCATTGACAGCCGATTTCTCCTTTCCCGATTCCGACTCTTCCCCCGCAAGTGCAGACAGATCATCACGATTATTAGTTAACTCCATAACTTCGCGAGGACCTTTACAGATAACGCCCTTTTCAATGCCTGGACATTCGGATTCGGAACTCCCGATGGAGCACCCCGAGAGATATGAGGATGTACCTACAACCAGAGCACTGAGTACCAATCTTTTGATGTTCATAAACTAGCCTTAATTTGTCTCAAATGGATTTTTTAAGAGAGGTTCAACGCTTTGGTTCAACCAGTAGTCGAAATCTTTTGGAATGCCATTACCAGCCAAACCATCCTGTCTGACAACTGAAGGTACACCCTGCAATTTATAAATTCCTGCGAGCATCAATGACGCTACCAAAGGTTCAGCCGGACATTCTTCTGCTTCCTTTTGAGTGAGCAATCTTTTTTCAATGTCGGATTTGCTTCCCATTAGCCAACGAAGAATATCGAGGTTGTTTATTTTTCCTTTTTCTTTACTACACCAGAGCCTTCTAAGCTCTTCTTTTGGCTCACCGGGTGAGGGAACCAAAACAATATCTATCCGATACTTGTCCCGAACTGCATAAAATTTCTTAACAAGTTCCATGCAACCGTCACAATCAAGCGTTATGAAAATGGCTGCTTGTCTCTTAAGCTTTGAATTTCCCAGAGGAATGGACGCCACAGTTTCCAGAGGGAAGGGGGCCTCATCAAGACTAATAAAATAGGAATTCCTGATTTCTTCTACAGTTAAAACAGGTTTACGTTTAATTACATCAACAAGGCTTCCCCCAGTAAGGGAGTACCGGCCATCGGTCGTTACTGCCATTAGCTGCGAACGTTCGTCCTGAAAGAGGTATAGCCCACCAGAAGGAATGTATATGGCATCCTTAGGTTTATATCCTTTCATTTTTGATATCACACCCGAGATCTGACTGGGTGAAACGCCGCCTTCCTTTGCCTTTGCCATTAACGCAGCCGCATCACTATTAGTTAGGACCTGTTCTGAAGCATAAGTGACCGTATTCGCCATAATGGCGAAGGCTGCCATTAAAGGGAAAAGTAACTTTTTCACTATCGGGTACCCTCTACTTCTTTGCATTATAAGAACTTGATTGTACCGCTTCAGAGCTATCTTCAAGTTCCATATAAGTGACGATTTCAACACTATCAGGTACAGTGACGGCAAGCGTTGCATCAATAATTAAATAGCCACGGTCACGGTAAATCTTCATTAATGTCCTGAAATATTCTTCGAATTGAGTTCTATCTTTGTCAGCAGTACGGCCTCCGTGATGCTTGAAAAATTCCTTACGTAATTCAGGCATGTCAAGGACTGCAATCTTGTACGAAGGCTGAGATTGTTTATTGAAGTAATCGTAAACATTCATAAAGCCTTTATAACCATAAATAATGACCAAAACGGCAAAGGCAAAGAAAAATAAATACTTCAATATTTTTTCAATATCAATTTCGAAGGTAATTTTTTTTGTTGTCCTTTCTCGCCCCATTTTTTTACTGATTTCAGGTCCAGCTGATTCAGTCGATTCTTTTTTTTCTAAACTATCCATTTAAACCTCAGCGACTCGTCAGATTCGTTGGAATTGTAGTTCCGGTCTGAACGACAAATGTAATAGCTCGGCCCGGACTAATTTCTACGATTGGCCACTGTTGTTCTGCAATTGCGGTGTAGTAATCGACGAGTCGATTAAGGCCACCTTGAGCTGCACCAGCCCCGGCTAATGCCCCAAGTGCACCGAAATTAGGGGACTGATACTGAGCCTGTGAATTAGGGTCGATGTTGAGTGAGGATACCTTACTGGGGCTTAAGCTACCGGCAAGAGAAGAAAGTCCACCGGCAAATGCAGCTCCTGCAATTGCGTTACCATTTCGGCTGATAAGCGTGCCTCGGATCCCATTTTTTCCGTCATTTTCACTTACAGCATATGCTTCCAGTTTTACGTCAAAAGCTTTCCCTTTTGAATTAACACAAGAGATAGAAGTGGCACGTATGTAAGCACGCTGTGAAGCCAGATCACCAACGGCTGAACCCAGAAGGTTACAGTCACGCAAATCCATGGTGAAATTATTGGGCATGATGACATCTTTTTTAATACGCATCGTTACTGGCATTGGTTCTGATTTGGAAGAAAGGCTTGTAGGCGCTTCAAGCCCGGTAATCAGAACACCAGTGATAATAGATGTTGCCGGAAGAAACATTTCATCTTTTCGGGCAGCATGCCGCGCTTTGCTATCAACTGGCGCAGTACCATCCCCTCGTACAGTTCGAGTAGGCGCTTTATCTCCTGCAATGACCTCTCTGCCTTCCTTGATTCTGTTTTCAGACACGGGCATAACCTGAATGACACCATCGGTACCATTAGTCTTAATGGAACTTTGTGTGATTGTTCTCATTGGGCTATTACGCGTAGGTGTGATAGAAGCGTAGTTAGGGTTTACGCCATTAATCGGCGCATTAGCATTAAGCTGATAAGGAGCTGCCGGTGCCTGCTCATTAATCGCTTTACGTGAATTACCAGCATCCAAGTTACGATTGCCGTTTCGATTTGTTTGCATATCATTAATTTGCTGAGACAGCTGCTGAAGTTGAGAAGTTAAACTCGCAACTTGGGCCTTGGTTTCCTGTTGGGCCTTTTCTGCTTTTTCCCGGTCCTCTTTCGCCGCATTTTGGTCAAGTCGGTTTTGCTTAACCATTTCCTTATATACTTTCTGGCTTTCTTCATTACTCAATTTGTTCATTTGTGAATCATCTAACAACAAATTAGTCTGCATGTCTTTTTTCTGTGTTTTCTTTTCTTTCTTAACTGGTGTGGAAAAAATAGACTGGCTAATAATATAAACAATCACTACCAGCAGAGCGCCAATAACAGAAAGTCTGACGGTCTTATTTTCCCAGGCCTTTTTAATGTCCATGATTAGCTCCACTTGTAGGTTTCTGGAATCGTTTAATTTTTAGATTTCGTTCGCTGTCTGACATCTGAGGAACGATATAGGGTTCACCTGCTCTGGCCCAGTTTTCACGAACAGATGGATGATTCAATTCAGCTTTATCTATCTGGCTCGTTCTAGATATTTCATGTTTGTAATTAGGTTCCAAAACGTTACTTTTGCGATAGTCAAAAGCATTCTCCTCATTAATATTGTCCTCTCCTACAAATTTATCAATAAGAGTTGGATCGTTCATTATTACTGTCTGAACGGGAAAAGCGTTACTGCCATCTTCGATACTAATGGGTGCGTCCGGAACGATTAATACACTCCTTTTTGGTATATATTCTGACCTGTAGTAAAAGCTGGTTAAAGCAAATACGACAAAACCAATCACGGTGGCCCCAAGCAGAGCAGGCAAAGTAACTTTTCCCATATTATTTTCTGATTAGACTTGGTCTGGTTGTAACCCGGGCCTCGCGTTCCTTGAACAATTTATCCCGGACTATGTAAAGCTCTGTTTCTTCTCCCGGTTGCAGGTATGCTTTATCAAATAAAGCACTTGCAATAACGCCTTCTGCCATACACTGCTGATCAGCAACGATTTGACCGTATGGTTTGTCGTTTTTCACAAGAATTACATCAATAAGTTCACGTGAGCCAACCAGTCTCTGACCGAGCTTTGCATACATATTAAAGTTACATGGGGACTGCTCTGACGCAGGAATACGAGAAAGTCGGTCCTGTTGTAAACTAAATCCTGAAGGGACCTCACCAAGAGCCACAGGAGTCAGTAAATCAATGATTCTTTGTTTATGATCGTCTTGTTTAGGATCCGATGGAGCCAGTTCTTCTGACTGGGAGCGGGCCAACATTTCCTCATAATTTTGCTTATCCAATGAGGTTTCACGTTTGGCTTGCATAGATGGGCTTAAAGATGTCGTAACTGAAATCATCGCACCGGGTACATCAAGCGGTACCAGGGTCAGGTTATAGGTCGATTCAGGTACCTGATCTTCCGACAACATAATCCCGATTGGTTTATCGGTATTAGTTGAAATAAAGACATCGCCACCATTAACAAAAATGCTTGCCTCTTCAGCAGGGGTAGATGTGCTGACAGAAGCATTCTTGAAGCTGGTCGATATTCTGTTTTGAAGTCCTCGTGAAACCGGCAGTACGACATTCCCACCAGGCGGCACATTTACACGCTGAACTTCTTTATATCGGTTACGAGCTTCGACATAAAGTTCATCGGCTTTTGACGTAGCGGCCGCATTGGTTGCATTCTGCTGGGAAGAGGTACCTGTTGGTCTCCCGTAGCTATCAATTGCACCAGATCGGGTCTGTGCGTCAAATCCGGGGAGACTAGGATTATTTGATAATGCTCCAGTAATAGCGCTTACCGCAGGCGAAGCATTGCTGGCTGGGGAAAGTTGCACGGTAGGGAGCTCAGTTGTAGGTTTTTGTCCCTGCGCATTACCGGCTTCACTTAGGTTTGATTGTGCACCTGATTGTTCAGCACCAGCTTGACCCGGAATAATGGCTTTTGCAGCTCCATTCTGAAATCCGTCAGCGCCAACTGGCATTACAACCGGGTTATTAATTGTTGCTGGCAATTGGTATTCTTCAGCGATTACGCAGTTCGAAGTCGTGAGCATGATCAATGCGGTAATTGCGTTGAAGCCTAAGCCCTTTTTTTTAATCATCACTTGTTACCTGTAGACGGTGGCGGATTATCCAGCGTTGCCAGTTGCTCTTTGCCGTTTATCGTAATTTTTTTAATATTCGGTGTTCCGGAATATTGATTTACATATGCAATTCTTGGGCGACCATTTTTCATCCCGAGAACCCATTCATAAGTCCATTTCGATGATTCAGTTTTGTCGGGTACATTTACAAGTCGAGTCGTTTTGGTACCCCAGACATAGACCATGTCATTTTTCGGATCATAGTAAATATCATTAGGCTTAAAGGTCTGCTCAACACCACGAGCCTGCATGATATTTATCTGCTCCTGCAAAGACTCACTCGTTTTAGCCTGTAGTTCAGGTGAAAGGGCATCGAGGACATAAGCCGTCACAAAGGAAATATTAGTTGGATTAATATTCCCTAAAAGGGTACTAAAAAAGAGAGCCCACTGTGTTTTATAAGATTCTGATGCTTTGTTACCAACAACCGTAATCTCTTCATTCATGTTTGGAGGGGTAACTATCGTCACTGGGTCAGTGAAAAAAAGAATCTTTGCAACCAATAACCCAATGACTGCTATTGAAACAGTATTAATGCGGATAAGTTTTGTATCACGATTAATCAGGGCGCTGTATGTAATTCCGGCACCTGACGCTTCAGCTTGTGGGCTAAATCGTTTTTTAATGTCCAAAAAACGTCCCTTAGCACTTTCATCTTTCTTTACGTATGACTGCTCAAGATCACCGTTTTCATCCTTTTTAGATTTTTTGAAAAAAGGGATGTTAATGCCACTTAGCATTTTCATTCATAGCTCCATCAAGAATACAAATCTCTGATAAATGGATCGTTGAAATAACGGCTACTAAAAACTGCTTTACCTGGTAAAAAACCGAGCCACCAGAGTCTGTGTTTTAGCAATCCTCTTATTCCTGACTCTGCTGCTTTGTTATACGCAATCCAATACACAACCGCTGCTACAACAGAAAACCCGAAGCATTCGAAGATATTCCCAAATGCAACCAGAATGAATGCAAGCCCTAATTTTTTTGCATCCCAAAACAAAATCAGTAGAGGCATGTTGATCCTGAAAGGGAATCTATAGGTATGCTGAGGAACGTCGTTCTGTTTACTCATTAAAAATCCAGAGAGGGGGATGAACCCCCTCATGCATGATTAACAATAAATTACAGCGGTACGCCAGCATCCATAAAGGTGCTGATAATTTTCTCGCCGTTGGCCATTACCAGCATCATGAATAATGAAACCAGTGCCAGGCCCGGGTTAGGCTTAAGGACAGAAAAATATACGCTTGAGATCAACATCGCGGCTGCCAGAATTTTGCCAGGAGCTCCAGTCATACTTTCACTCATGTATGACCAAATATCTCCCAGTGCCCCATCATCTGAACCCGCATATGCCAGACCGCAAAAAAGCACGGTCAGCAGAACAAACAAAATCACTTTTGCGCTTTTTGTTTTAAAAAGTGCAGCCGTGTTAGATTTCTTTTCACTAAGGCCAATATTTAAAGAAAGTTCCATAATTACTCCGTGTAGATTTGAGTTCACGTAAACGCGAATGAATAATACTTTTTTATTCCGATCCTTCCGTTCGCATAAACCCCCTTTTTTTAACGTTTAGCGATTGGTGAATTTTTAAGCAAAGGGGCCTAACGCATTATCTATGAAAGGTGCCAGTGAACGCTTAGTAAAAGTTTGAAAGAGGGGAGGGGGTAAGATTACGTTAAGCTCAATCCTGAAGCTGATGAGACTCCTCAAGCATAAAAGTCACTTTTGATGGTTTGAAAAGCTCTAACTAGATATCGGGCAGGTAACTAAGCTTCATATCTAATCTTTTTTGTTCCCTTAATATCTATCTCTTGATTCTGAGAAGGCCGCGTATCACTGTGCTCCCTGGTTCGGCAACTATCAGTTGGAGAAACTACATACAATCCTCGGGCCGGTGCGTCATTCATCTAAATGCCTTTTACACCTCTGGGCGTGAGTGGACCTTTGTATTGTCCATATGAACATCATTCATTCGAATGCTTTTGGCTAATGCTATTTAAGCAAATGCTTTCTGGCTGAGTCCTTTTGCGAATGAGTCTTTGATATAACTGCATGAATTATTGAGTTATTTGGTGTACTAACAAAACAAAGGCATTTCTTTGAATGCCATTGGAGTTGTGATGCTTCTGATATTTTTTTGAGCTCATATCAAACACATAGTCCTTCTGATGCCCAATGCCATAGATATCTTCGACCATTCTCGCTCTTAACAAAGCTGTACTCTGTGTCATTCGACCTAATCCCATTCACCAAAATGCCTTTTTATACCAATGCATAGCTATGCTCGGGATACAGTGGCAAACAAAAGCATTTCAATGAATGATTTTTTGGGATACCGACATCAAAAGCATTTGTATGAATGTAAGAGGCGTAATCCACAAAAGGCATTCACGTGAATAGAGTGCGCACAAAACCATCTTGCTCCACGGCATTTAATGAATGGGCTAGCATGTACGCTTGAGTCAGAAAGGCATACAGATGAATAGTCAGGAGTTCGTTTGAAAAGTTACTTTTTTGAACATTAAGCCGAGATGTAAGACCAGTAGTAAAAGAAGCACTAAGCCTAGCACTGGTAAATAACTTATTTTTCAGCAAGTTATAACCAGTGCATACCAGGTAGCTTTCAACCTTGTTTGGCAAGAGCCAGCTTAGGGCTTCTTTTGAAGATCTGAAATTGTATGTCGCGACCTTTCTTAACTTCTTGATAATCGAGATATCCGATAGATTCAAGTTCCCGCATTGCTTTACGAATTATCTGGTTTTGCGTACGAATAGGGGTTGTAAGAAGCAACCTTTCCCTTAACCGTTTCATATTAACGAACAACGTACCAGCTGGCATTGCTTCAAAATATATATAGAGAGATTGCGCAGCTTCTTTTTTAGCCAAAATGTATAGAACCTGAAGGCTTAACAATGTTTTATGGTCGTAACGATACAGTTCCCACATAGAAGGATCCCCAACCAGCTCAACAGTATCGCTTTTTGGATCAATCATAGCCTTCTGCACCAGATGCGTTACTGTGAACCGGCCACTACGAGAGTCTGAGAAGGCAAGCACTACCGATGCAAGGTTCATTAATGACTCTTTAAAGCGCGCACGAGTTCGTTTGTTGATGTTTGTTGAACTGATACCACACATCTTCGCAAACTCGTTAAAAGTCAGGGTAATCTTCTCGGAAGTAAAACCATATTTACTGAAAGCCATGATGATCCCGAGCCAGCACTTAAAGTCGGTAGACATAGATAGTTTGACACCAGTTATCTTGATGTCGTCATAACCCTCCGATCTTGCAATTTCCATACACGAAAGCTCATCAGAGGCATCAACTTCAAAGTTTCGGTCGCGGTTTTCTTTTGTGCCGACAGGGGTAAATACACTCAATCTCAGCAGCGCCACGGGCTGAACCGACTTGGACGAGTTAGGCGTCAGTTGATAAGTCTTACCTGATTCATTACTGGTTACGTCAAAAGGATGGATTAACTCATTGTTTTTAATCATTAACTTAACTCGGCGGTGATAAGATTTTCATTTGGCAAACTGTTTATAACATATTCTTGCAAATGCTTTTTACGCATTAACCTAAATGCCATAAGCATTCCAGTAAATGCCTTCCTTATTCATTCAAATGCTTTTCGCATGCATCCGAATGCCGGATCCTTTCATAAAGTCACTATAATCAATGAGTTAAAGATGCCGTGATCTTTACTTGAACTCTATTGATCTTTAGTGATCTAAAGAATTGATCTAACCTGTTGAAAACAATGATAAGTCCTTATAAAAAAAGGAATAGTGTTCCTTTGACAATATCTACAGATCGCAAACGGAAATGAAAGTGGGTCTACTATCATTTTTTTATTAAAGACAGTTTTTATTTTAATTTTATTAAGCAAATTTTTTGAGTTTACCTTTTAGATGTATCAGTCCTATTTGGCAAATTTGAGGTTCATGTATCATGTAGTAAACAGGAGGAAGATATGAACAACAGCAAACATACAGTCATTGAAGTGGATACTAATCTAGTTGAAATTGAAAAGGGATTTAATCCCCGAGAGGCGGTAATCGGAGATTTGTGCTACGAACAAGAACCTGTCAAATCGATGATTGTGTCAATCAAGCAAGCCTTTAAGGAAGGAAGGCAGGTTGATATGATCAAGGTCGTAAAAAGAAAAGGTAAATATTTAGTTCGTCAAGGTCATACTCGTTTTCATGGCTTAAAATTAGCAATTTCTGAAGGTGCTAATATTCCAAAATTATCTATTATCCTAATCGATTATAAAAACGAAATTGAAGAATACCTTGAGAATCTCGATGGTAACAGAAGCAATGGGCTAAATCCGGTTGGGCAAGCTCATGCATTAGCTCATGCTGTTAGTCTCGGGTATTCGGTTGAAGAACTAGCAATGCGATATCAACGATCAACTACCGCAATTCGTAATATGCTAAAAATCCTTGATATGCCATTAGAGCTTCAACGTTTGATTAGCCTAAATCTAATCAAAAAAACGCTCGCCATTGAAATAATGTTAAAATATTCCAACGATCACAAAATGGTTTTAAAACATATAGAAGGTTTCTTACCTGGCGTTAAGAATATTGAGTCTACAACGAGCAAAATTGTTGGCATACCTGAACACAATGCAGCAGGAACAGGACCAGACACCTTAAATAAAGGCGGGCCAGAAAAGAAAAATTCGGCAGTCACACGTAAGACTTTGGGTATTAAGCGACTCTCGCATAAGAAAACAGAACGGCTAAAATCTGAATTTCTTGAGCTTGTGGAAAGTACACATACGGAATCTATAACGAATACTCAAACAGAACTAAAATTTGGTAGAGATAGTGCACACTTGTTTAAAAATGTTAATAGTAAAAATGTAATATTTTCTAATGATGGTGTTCAAATAATCTTGAATGATGAAAAGCTTAATATTTTATTGTCTTTACTTAACGACGAAAATACAGCAATCATTGTTTCTAAACCAAAATTAGAAGAGCTTCTGGAAATTCGAGATATCCTTAAGGAATAATATAACCGAGGATTAGTTGAGTGATTAAACCTATAAAACTGACTCTTATCGATAATTATAATGATTTGCTTCTAACTCATGAAGTCCTTAAACGCAACATGGAAGAGTTAGAACACGGTAAACGTTTTGACCAATTTCCTGAAGGGCATGACCACTATGAAAAAACTGTGAAAGAAGCTGTAGCAATCGTAGAGGCACGTTTGGAGGTGTTTCGGAAATGAAATCTCTTTTCTTTACTCTTGATGGTCATATGGTACCAGCCTCAGTGAATGTATCACTTAACGGAGATGGAAATTATTATGCATCTATCGAAAGAGAATGTAACGAATGTGCGGGCACAGGCCACAAAGGGGCTGATGTATGTGAAAAGTGTCATGGGGTACAAACAGTTGGACCCATTATTGAAAAATTAGTGGTACTAGAGCCAATTGCCTTTCTCGATAACATTCCGGAACTGCGTGTTAACCCAACACTCGAAGCATGGAAATCCAGAAACCACGTCCTTATTGAGAAAGCAAAAAAAGCTAACACTAAGTTTTCTAATAGTATATTGGCGCAACTAGACAACAACCGTTTTTTGACAGAACGCCAGCTGGATTGTTTCTTTACAACTTTTGATGTGATGTTGTCTGAAACTCCGGAAAATGACCAAGGAATTTTAAAACATAGCTACAATATCGGCCAGGTCATTAGCATTGAACTAACATTTACTGAAGTCAGGGCCGCGTACGCAAAAATTAAAGGGAGTTATTTTTTTACATTTACTGGTAAAGTTAGAAATGACGGGTTCGCTTTAACGGCCGATAAACAGGATCACATTTTATTGGGTGAACGTTATCATTTAACTGGTAAAGTCAGAAAATTCTATGAATTTGATTCGAAAACTTATGCTGCAATAACAGTTTTTAAGCTAAGTAAACTCCAAGACAGTTAAATGTTGTTGCTGCTTAAATATTGAGCCGAGACTTTAACTGTCGTTAGGACTCACTCACGTAATATTGTTGCTTACGCAATGGGTTTTATCCCCCATAAAGATCTGCGAGTTTAAATCTTTTACATTTAAATCCCTCTCTATCAGAACCTTTTCTATTGAAAAAAAATGATAATCTTATTAATTATAATTTTATTTTTTTTGTATACCAATACCATGCAGCTAAGGCTAAAAGGTGATGATGGAGATGGACTTTAAAATGCACAATGATCTGGGTCTCGGTTTCATTTGTAAAAATGCAAGAACATCGTCAAAGCCAACGATAAGAAAAGTTACTTTTCCGGTAAGCGCATATGAAACGTCTAAGCTTTCTTTAACCGGTTTTCAATGCCCCACAGCCTGTCGATTTCCTTTTTTTGTGCTATGCATGATACTCCATAACCATCTTACGTTAGCTGGCCCTCTCACCCAAAATGAATGTTCAAATCATATATCTCAATTTTCTATCGACATTAAAGTACAAGATTGGCTTAGCCGTTCAAGAGTAGCGTTTATTGATTTCCATAATCTAAGAAATACAGATAAAACTACTTTGATAACAGTGGAACATCTTGAAGCTTTACTTACTATTATGTCGACTACTCTTGTCGCTTATGTTCCGTATTCAAAAAAGAGACTTAACTTTAGCTTTCTAAATTCATTCACTTTGTCTAAAACTTCTCAAAGTTACACATTAACTTTCCCGGTAGTTCTCAGTCCGCTTTTAGATGCTCTTGGCGGTTTCATTCAGGAATGCATAACTGAAAAATTGCTAAAACGACGAAATTCAAATTTCATGGTTTACGATTACCTTAAACGATCAGGCCAGAGCTCTTACAAAGTGGAGGACATTAATAACGACTTACAGCTTAAAACTCTAAATATAAGACTAATGAGCGTCCTTACTGGGCTTTCTCAGCAAGGACTCATTTCATTTATTTGCGAAGGAAAGAGGGGCGACCGGAGAATAGAAGAGCTTCAGTTTATACCTTATGTTCAGCGAACTCACTCTGAGGTATTAACTTTTGAGGAATGGATTAGCTCAGTTGATTAGAGTTTACTCTATTTCAACACGGCCAGTATTTCTGTTTCCGTTTTCCGTGTATTCGGCTTACTTCCTACGGATCGGTAAGCGCTGAGTCTGTGTATGACGAATCCACGCTCTTCATAGAGGCCCAAAGTGAATGGTGTCAGGCTATTTGATATCGCAACAGCAGCGCCTTTTCTGTGAGCGTCAACGAGCATATTTGCTAACAGCACGTGGTCGCTTTGGCTGAACGGTTTACCATCGTAACTGACAAAACTAGTTTTGCTTGTTTTGTCATATGGCGGATCACAATAAATCTGATCTCCTTCACCGGTTGCGGCCAGAGTCTCCTCAAAACCAGCAGTGATCAGTTCAATACCTGAAAGACGAAATGAAAGGTAGTCTATTTTACTGTGGTCAAGCTTCAGTTCTGTATGTTTCCCCCAGGGCACTGAATAGATTCTTTCTGAGTTATAGCGGCACATACCGTTATAGCCCAGGCGATTCAGGGAGTAAAACAAAGCCGCTCTTTGAAGCGGTTGAACAGAAATAGAGGTATTGTTGAAGCGGTCCCTCATCTCATAGTAGTCCTTTTCGAAAAAGGTTCTATCCGCCAGGTTTAGGACCTGATTTATAAAGTTAGTTTTCTGTCTTTGAATAGTCCTGTATAGGTTGATCAAGTCTGGATTGCTATCTGCAAGCAATGCGTTTTGTGCAAACATGTTCAGAAAAACGGCGCCACCGCCGATAAAGGGTTCTACCCACCGGCAACTATGATCGTGTGGGTAGTGATGGCTGATGAAAGGCATCAGTTTCGTTTTTCCACCAGCCCATTTGATTATCGGCATGTGTCTGAGATGTCGAGTCAAAGTGTCTATACCTGAGAGAGAAATTTTGGGTGCTGATATCGTACCTAACCAAGGGTTTTAACTAATAACTTAGGGAGCAAAAAATAAGTTGTTTTAGACGCACAGTTTTACTTTCAACATTTCGGGTTTATAAGATTTTTCCTCACTGATACATGAACTTAATGTTTTTTGATTATGTATATGTTTATTAAGGAATTTTCATGCGATACCAGCTTTGGGGCGAGCTTTTTTTTTGTAAAAAATCAGAATAGGCTCAAAAAGTACCTTTTTTGCGAAAATTTTTGGTTTTTTTTTTCTGTAGTATCCCCGCTACGCAGAAAGTAAGCAGAAAAATGTAACGGAGCCCCTATGAGTGTTTTACTGACAGAACCTACACAGCAAGCTAATGACAAGGTCTTTAAAACGGCCCATGTTGCCTTTTCAGTAGTTACTGGCACAGGTCGTTACGTTACTGGGCTAAAACAGTTCCGTGATGCAAACCCTGAACTTTGTACTGAAGTAAGTGACCAGAAAGCATGGGCTATCCACCCTTCAGTAATTCAGGTCACGCCAGGTTTCAACTCCCGCGAAATGGGAATGGGTGACGATTACTATAAGCTCCCTGAGGTTGAAGAACACATCTACAACATCAAGAATGCCTACATTCGAGGTGACTATGTAGACCCTATCCGAGTCCGGGTCATTGATGGGGTACCTTTTGTTCGCCAGGGGCACTGCCGTTTAAAAGCCGCAATGATGGCATGTCATGAAGGCCATGACATCACAATCCTTTGCGTTGAGATTAAAGAAGATGAAATTGGCTGTGAGCTCGCGACCATCGATGGTAACCGTGGTCTTGCGCTTTCTCCTGTTGCGCTTGGCGAGTCCTATCGTCGCCTACATTCTCTTGCTGGCTGGTCACTCGAACGAATTGCTCAACGTGAAAATAAAAGCCCGACGACCATCAGTTCTCTTATCCGCCTGACGACCTGTTCTGTTGTTATCAAGAAATGGATTCATGCTGACGCTATTTCGTATGTTAACGTGCTTTCACTGATCGATGAGCTCGGTGAAACAGAAGCAATTTCACGTATCAAGAAGATGATCGCGGAACTTGAGCAGGCCGATGCGAATGGCATCACAGTGAAAAAAACCCAACATGGTCAGGTACGAGTCAGACCTTCAGACTTCAAGCCAGCACGGATTCCGCCGGTTATTGCCACTAAAGCCGTAGAGGGCGTCAAACTAATCACCACCAGCTTATTACAGAAACTGGGGGATATTGAATTGCCGGAGCTGTCTGATTCAAGTGCTGACGAAGAAATCAACATTACGCTGAACCGCAGTACTCTGGAGATGCTGAGAAATCTTTCAAAAGAGATCACAGAATCAGAGAACAAGCAGCTTCGCCGTGCGGAGAATCGTCAGGCAAAACTTAATGGTGAGAAGCCAAAATACCCACGTAAAAAAAATGCTAAGAAGGCAGGGGAAGAGACCGATCAGGAGACTGACCCACAGCCGGAAGAAGAATAATTTACTTTTGGCAAAGGGTTGTTTTTGTCAGAGTCATTAAGGATTCAGGCTTTTTGCCCGCTTTTTTTAAACCTCCATGTATCGTTCTTGCCCCGTTTATGCGGGGTTTTTTTTTTGCTTCTTTCTATGAGTTGACATCTTTTAGTTTTATTCAGAGACATCAACAAACCTTTTTCGTGTCACTGAACCTATTAGGTTTCTGAACGACGTTGCTATCCTGGTAAAAGTTTTTTTTAAAGGACCGGTAAAATGTCATCTCTTGATTCTGAAGCTAAACCCGATAATGCAGGTCACAGCGTACTGGCTTTAACAACCTCTCATAGCCTGGTGGTTAGCGCTCCAGAAACATTTCTTCCAGATATGCGCAAAGAGCTAGGCATTATCGCGGATCTTGTTGAGTCCTATAATGATGAACTCTGCTTGCTAAAACACATGGCTGTCCAGTTCAAAGCCCACAATCACCAGAAACTTTA
Source organism: Cotesia vestalis (assembly GCA_000956155.1). Lineage (NCBI taxonomy): Eukaryota > Metazoa > Arthropoda > Insecta > Hymenoptera > Braconidae > Cotesia > Cotesia vestalis. The sequence goes on from JZSA01006374.1 coordinate 205,787, forward strand.
TTCTTATCTCTCAGGCTACAACCACAGCATCTCTGATGCGGATGCCTTGTTCGCAGAAAACGCTCTGAGATCTGAATACTGGAAACGCGTTATGGCACTCACTGATGTTTTGCCTATCATGTCGGATGCCAAACGTAACGAATGGGATAAGCAATTTACGGCCGACCGCTATATTATGCCGCCTCAGGTGATTCCTGATTTCACAGCTGAAGCTGTAGTAGGCACAGTCGTTGCTTTGCTTAATGACCGCAATCAATTTATTAAAGAAAGGGTTTACGACGTCTTCCAGTCTCTGAGCCGCAGTCACAAGACAAACAAAGCTTTTGGGTTCTCCACCCGCATGATCACTACCGGAGTTTGCGAGCCGTCTAAATACCCCTGGCAGAAATTAAGGGTGGATTTTAAAGAGTCTGGCATGTCCCCACTGAGCGAGCTCCGCGTTATATGCGCATTCTTCCGTGGCGAACAGGTGAAAGCGATCCATAACACCAAATCATTGGTTGAGGCGTTGGTCGAACATGAGGGGTTCAGAAAATGGATCTGTATCGATGGCAATAGTATTCGTTTCAGGGTTTACAAAAATGGATCAATGCATATTGACGTCCACCCTGATATCGCCGAGCGGCTTAACAATATTTTATCAGCTATCGTACCTCTGGCATTACCTGCCGACCGCATGGCTCATAGCAAGAAATCTTTGGAGGCATTCCCTGTACTTAAGCAGTGCATCGACTTTGATACACGGATGCAGCTTTCTGAACTGATGTTTAAGAATGACGGGGACAATAAATGGAGTTGCTGGACATCTTTAGGGTCTCTCGCCGAACGCAAATCTTCGAGTGTTGCCGCTGACACCCTTCGGTTCTTAGGGGCAACAGTAACAAAATACGATGTGACATTTTCCTATGATCCGTGTGAGGTTATTCGTTACATCGGCCAGATAGGGGAGATGCCCGATATTGTATCGCATCAGTTTTACCCTTCATCTTGCCGAATCAGCGAATATGTATATTCCCTGCTCGGTGCAGGGGAAGGGGATACCCTCCTGGAGCCAAATATTGGCCATGCGGATTTGCTTAAATCATTCCCTGCCGGTGTGATCGTTACTGGCATCGAGCTTGATACTTTAAATTGCCTTATCTCCCGGGCTAAGGGATACGATACGACAGAAGCTGACTTCCTCACATGGTCTAAGTCTAATCAACAGAAGAAGTTTGATTATGTCGTGATGAACCCACCTTTTGCCGATAACCGGGCCAGGCTGCATCTCCAGGCAGCTGCATCTCATCTCGCAGCCGGAGGATCTCTAGCAGCGGTTCTTCCATTATCTCTTCAGGGGCTCGATAACCTTCTGGGGGAAGAATTCCGGACGGAATGGATGGACGTTTTTGAGAACGAGTTTGAAAACACGACCGTTTCGGTTCGCATCCTGTACGCCGAACGTATTCAACAAGAGGAAGTCCTATGAACAACCAACACACCAGCCTGCCAGAAGAAGAAGATATTGAGTTTGTTATGGATACCTTTCAGAGGAGCATGGGTAAATCCAAACCTGTCAGGGATACTCAAATAGAGGGCGAGAAACCGCAAAGTGAAGAGTCCGCAAACTCCACTGAAATCCCCGGTTATGAAGAATTTTAATAATCACACTAATGATATCTTGGTACAGTTATTGAGTTTAATATTTGAGGGAAGGGGAAGGTAATGATTAAAAGGCGTAACATTCGACGATCAGTTTATGGATTGCTTGTTGTTCTTATCGCCGGAAATGTGTGGTTAGGCCTTAGAGCTGATAAAATTCATAAAGTGCGTTATCAGGATTTCTGGTCACCGGCAACTGTGATTAAAGTAACGGTAATGCCTTCGACGAATGAAACCCAGCTCATTGGCAAAATCCCTAAATCGGTAAAAGTTTCAAACAATTATGTTGAGTACTCGTTACCTGGCACGCTCTCGGCCAAGACCATTTACCGAAGTGTTTTAGAAGATGAGATGCTTACTTTGCTTAATGCTGGAGGTCAACTTGAAGTTAAATACACTCTGGACAAGCAGACAAATCGAACTAAGGTATGCACTAAGTGCTTACGGGTGATTAAAGATATTAACCATCAATATTCAGCCACTGAGTAAAGCATGGGCAGTCCTAAATTTGAAATTGTTGAGCAAATTAAAATGTGGATCGTTGTTTATCTAGTTTGCTTTTTAGCACTCTACTGTGTGTTAAGCGCTCTACATGCGCTTGATGATCCGCTAATTTTACCCGCCCTGACGTGGCCTATAAGCTGGTTCCTGGTGCCTGAAATGACAAGTTTTGGCAGTGCATTATTAGCATTTGTCCTAACGCCAGGCCTTTGCTCTAAAATTGCAGTTTTATTCGGTAAGTCTATCTTTAAAAAAGCTAAAACAAAATTTTAGAGCTAATTAAATTGGTAGCTCAGGTTTATAAAACCTCTCACTAGAGAGGTTTATTTATTATTTTTTTCTGAGATTAACAGCGTTTTCCATAAATGTATCAATAACAACCGTAAGAGACTGACTGCTTCCATGGCTATACTCAGGCCAGGGTAAAAAAGGATATGAAGAATAAGCCATCAACATAATACTGGTAGGGCAACGCCAGTCCGTTGGAACACCTTTACTGTAATGGACAATCATAGCCGGGCGATTACAATCAATATCTCCAACGTTTTTATCGAGTACGAAAGTGGCCAGAATGCCGGTGTCCTTCTGAGATACGAAAACAAGGCTGTCAGTAAAAATAAAGGCCATTAAGGAAGAGGCCAGGAAAGCGCCTGTAAATAAGAACGTCTTTTCTTTCCAAACACGTCGACCATATAACCCCATTAGCACTACCGCTGAAACCATTCCGGACCACTGAGCACCCAAAGAAAAATCTGCTAATGCTTTAGATGTCATACTTTCATTAATAGTAATCATTGCAACAATGAATGGTGATGCAATACCAAGTGTTGCCAGGACTATCAGCAATATTTCAGACCGATTATCTGTAGCGGATCCTTTGCTTATTGCAGACATTGCTCTGAACATTACGAATGTACTAATGAGCATCAGAAAACAGCATAAGAGCATGTATAACATTGGGTTTCCTCAACCTAAAAGTGATGGTTACCCTGTTATTTTACATAAATCCGACACAACAGATGCTTTAAAAGCTCGCTTCTTTGAATTTACATACATATCAGCACAATGGGCAAACAGAAAGGAGCAGCGGCTAACAAAAGTTACTTTTATGATTGGTTGAATACTCATTTTGGAGGCTAAAACCCAGAAGAGTTGGTACAAAAAGTTACTTTTGCGTCATCCAGATGCACTGCCACCATTTAGCATTTTGTACGTTGTTTGCTTTCTCAATTGTTGTCTCTTTTAACAGGCAAATTGTCTCTTTATCCGACCGGACCTGGTAGGCTGAATCCGTAGAATAAGGCTATAACCTATTCCCGGAGCATCATATGCGTAAAACTCTAATTGGCTGCATGGTTGCAACTGCCCTTGCTACTGTATCTTCGGCACATGCTCAGGTATTTAGCTACTCATTTACTGATACCAATAAGGCTGTTCGGAATATCAAGCCAGCAACACAAACATATCTTAATCCTGCTGGTGTTTTGACTCTGAACTTGATATCGGGTCTTGATCGGTACGAGCGAGTGACGGTCACCCGAGACAGCGATAAAAAGGTTATGTATTCCTCCGTCTCGACCAAAACGAGCGTTGCAGATCGTATCGTTGCTGCCGATGGAACAGAATACTATGGGAAGGATATGGTTCTACCGGCGCTCGGAGAAGGGACCTTTACTGTAGTCAATGAAACTCTGGATATTCGCCAGACTGTAGTGAGCACATCTACTTATCATTTCATCGTTGATACAACTCCTCCACGCTATAAGAGTATTTATCCGAGTCAAAACGCAGGTTACGACATGGTACTTTCTGGGCCACTTTGGGAGTTGGGCCGAGGCGGTAGTGGCCAGTTTTCTATATTTGCAGACGGTATTGAGGATGCTAGTGGAATTGACAAGATCCGACTTGTCATTAAACGAAGTAATGGCTCAGTGGTCTCCGACAATAACCTGAGTTATGACACAGCCAATAAACGTGCGTTCTATCCCTGGATTAAAGATATGAATACCCAGGCTGGCATGCCCTCAAGTGATCTTGATGAAGAATTCACCTTCAATTTCATCGTTACGGACCTGGCAGGAAATACGCTTAACATTCCTCCCCAGCGTTTTTTATATGACGATCAAATGGGAGAATTTACGCCATTTGCAGTTCATGACTCACGTGTAAGCACCAGTGTTGTACCCGGCATTTCTTCGGGATACGTCCCGTTTAAACGAGGCCTTACAGTGCTGGAAAACCCCTACAAGTTGGTTATACGTATCCCAAGAACTAACTGGAAGCCATATCGAAATGGTGGCATGAGCATTACCAATAACTATGGCGGAGTACAGGTCCTTTCCGAAGATGCCACCTATGTCTACGTGGAAGTTAAGCTGCCACAGGGTGCCTTGGATGGAAACTACTATAGACCTGTGAATACATATCAATGGTCTGGAGGAGATCTTGGTCAGTATGCCAGCTGGCTCAACTGGGATCCTGCCTCTGTAAAGAGTCCGGCTTGGGGAAGTTCACCCATAGAACAGGGCAGCCTGACGGCTGCAAATTGAAAAACACGACCGTCTGCCTGGCCCGTAGTTGCCATACGCTGAGTGGAATATGTATGATCTAACTACATATTTTCCTCAGGACCTTTCTCCATGATGACCCGCAAAAGTATCGATACCGTCCTCCTCTCCGTTGCCGCTGATAAGCTCTCTCAGCGTGAATGGGACTGGATTAAACTGATGAAGCCCATGGATCCGCCTCCGGTAATGGTCGTCGCTGCCATACTGGAGCACCGCAACGATACTGCCGCTCTCACTCGCCTGCAGGATACCGGAGATTAATCTGCCCCATGTTGTCCGGTTTTACCCCTCGCCCACTTAAAAAACTCTTTACAGCCAACCAGTGTTGGACCTCCTTCCTCGATGCCGGCGGCCTGCGCGATATCGAGGTCGAAGCCGTCACAAAAATGCTCGCCTGCGGTACCCGCATCACCGGCGTGAAGGAGTATGGCTGTGATAATCCCGGCTGCCCGCATGTAAAATACATTACCAATACCTGCCACAGTCGCGCCTGTCCCTCCTGCGGGAAAAAGGCCACTGATATCTGGATTGCCGCTCAGCTCAACCGCCTGCCGGACTGCGACTGGATACACCTCGTCTTCACCCTGCCCGACACGCTGTGGCCCCTGTTTGAGGTCAACCGCTGGCTGCTTAATGACCTCTGCCGCCTGGCAGTCGATAACCTGTTGTATGCCGCCAGCAAGCGTGGGCTGGATATCGGCATTTTCTGCGCAATTCATACCTATGGTCGTCGTCTCAACTGGCATCCGCATGTGCACGTCTCCGTCACCTGCGGCGGTATTGATGCGCACGGCAAATGGAAAAAAATCAGCTTCCGGAAGGACACCATGCGCGCCCGCTGGATGTGGAATATCCGTCAGCTGCTGCTGAGCGTCTGGTCTGATGGCATCGCAATACCCCCTTCGCTGTCGCATATCACCACCGAATCACAGTGGCGCAGCCTGGTACTGACCGCCGGAGGCGATTACTGGCATGTGTACATGTCCAAAAAGACGGCGGGTGGCAAAAACACCGTGAAATATCTGGGCCGTTACCTGAAAAAACCGCCGATAGCAGGCTCCCGGCTGGCACACTATGCCGGCGGTGCCACGCTGAGCTTCCGCTACCATGACCACAATACGGGTGAGCAGGCTACAGAGACGCTGACGCAGCGGGAAATCGTGGCACGCCTGAAGCAGCATATCCCGGAGAAGTTCTTTCGGATGGTGCGGTATTTTGGCTTTCTGGCCAACCGGGTGTGTGGAGAAAAGTTGCCAGCGGTCTACAGCGCACTGGGGATGGATAAACCGGAGGCGGTGGCAAAGGTGTGCTACGCGCAGATGAGCAAGCAGTTCCTGCGACGCGACCCGTTTGAATGCGTGTTGTGCGGAGGGAAGATGGTATACCGTCGTGCGGTGGCCGGCCTGAATGTACAGGGGCTGAAAACTCATGCCCGGGAGATCAGTCTGATGAGGTATATCCCGGCCTGATGCAGGAAAGATCCGCCAGTCGGTTGTAAAAAGCACATAAAACGACCTGAAAAAGCACAAATAACAACCATAGTGCAGGATGCAGACTAACCCGGCAACATACAAATCGGATGGTGATTAAATTTTAGTCAGCTTAATCCGGAGCAGAAATGGTTCCAAATTCCTATACGTGGACAGTGCCGAGAAGCCCCGGCATGGCGATATTGTGGTGGCCAGCGTGCAGGGGGAATTTACGGTTAAACGGTTGCTGCTGACGCCACGACTGACGCTGCAGCCCATGAACGCGGCCTGGTCGCCAATTTATCCCGACCCGGACGATCTGGATATCTTTGGCGTCGTCACGCACATCATTCACCGTCCCCGGGAGATGTACTGATGTTTGCCCTTGCCGATGTGAACAGCTTTTATGCCAGCTGCGAACGTGTTTTCCGCCCGGATTTGAAAGGAAAGCCGGTTGTGGTGCTAAGTAATAACGATGGATGCGTAATCGCAAGAAGTGCCGAGGCAAAGCCCTGGATCAAAATGGGGACGCCGTGGTTTCAGATGAAAAACGAAAGATACCCGGAAAAAATATACGCGTTCTCAAGCAACTATGAACTTTATGCATCGATGTCGGCGCGCGTGATGAACTGCCTGGAGGAACTGGCTCCCAGGGTGGAACAGTATTCGATTGACGAGATGTTCCTCGACCTGGCCGGCGTTGAGCACTGCATGGACCTGGAGGATTTTGGCCGGCAGCTGCGCCGGCACGTGTATGACTGTACCCGTCTTACCATTGGCGTGGGCGCCGGACCGACGAAAACACTCGCAAAATCAGCCCAGTGGGCCTCAAAAGAGTGGAAACAGTTTGGTGGCGTACTCGCCCTGACCCGGGGGAATCCTCAGCGAACGCGGAAGCTGCTTTCACTGCAGCCGGTCGAAGAGATCTGGGGCGTGGGAAACCGTATTGCACGCAAGCTCAATGTACTGGGCATCAGGACCGCGCTCGATCTGGCCCTGACGAACCCGGCCTTCATCCGTAAAAATTTTTCCGTCGTTCTCGAGCGAACAGTACGTGAACTGAACGGGGAAAGCTGTATGTCGCTTGAGGAAGCTCCACCAACTAAACAGCAGATTGTCTGCAGCCGCAGCTTTGGAGAGAAAATCACGGAGTACGATTCGCTCCGCCAGGCGATCTGTCAGTACGCAGAACGGGCCTCTGAAAAGCTGCGTAAAGAGCACCAGTATTGCCGGCATATTTCTGTTTTTATCAAAACGTCTCCGTTCGCCGTCAAAGAACCTTACTACGGCAACGTGGCCACGGAGAAACTGCTTACCCCCACTCAGGACACCCGGGACATTATTGCGGCCGCTACAACGGCTCTGGAGCGTATCTGGAAGGATGGGCACCGGTATGCCAAAGCCGGTGTGATGCTGAATGACTTCACCTGCTCCGGCGTTTCGCAGCTGCAGCTGTTCGACGAACGTCCGCCACGTCCTCACAGCGCTGAGCTGATGAAGGTTCTTGATGGCATTAATCATTCTGGCCTGGGTCAGGTCTGGTTTGCAGGACGAGGGATTGCACCATCCTGGCAGATGAAACGCGATATGCTCTCCCCTGCCTACACTACCCGCTGGAAAGATATCCCCATAGCGAGGATCAGCTAAATTTCGCCTTTCAGAGAGAGCCAGTAGTGCTCGCCGCAGCGAACGACAGGGCGCAGCCCGCGAGTGAGTGAGGAAGCACCAGGGAACTGCACGGACAAATTCTGCTTACACTCGAAGTCTAATGGTTAGCTCCTTCAGGTTTATCCACTTATCCACGGACATATTTTTATAAAGTCTTTTTTAATTCTTTTTTCTTTATTTTACCCCTTTTAGAGAGCCTGAAAGCCGCCTGCAGCGTGCCCTCAGCGGAGTTCTGTATGGGCAAAGGGTAAACATAGTATGGGAAATTAATCACGTATCTGTGGGGTGCGTAGCAACAAGCTATGGGATACGCATCAACAAGCTATGGGAAAGAGGTCAAGTTCGGTACGCAGTTTTCCACTTGTGGATAAATTGCATATTTTCCCGGTGGATAAGTATCTTGATAGCTTGCAATTTCTGTTTTCACTGTCATTATGGGCGAATAATAATTTACCCATAGGCATTGAAATGGAAACTCAAGCACCCTTGCCAGCTACTAAAACGTTTAAAAAACGCGCTAGTATAAAGCAATCTAACGAATTGACCGAAGCTGCATATTACCTGCCTCTTCAGGCAAAACGTGTGCTGTGGTTATGCCTCATGCAGGCCTATTTCAACGACAGTCAGGATGATGATTCTGACGTATTACCACTCTTCAAAATTAGCGTTTCCGATTACGTCAAATACTTCAATGTCGCTACGTCTGTTGCCAGTCGTGATGTAAAGGCTGGGGTAAATGCATTGGGCGAATCAACGGTCACCTTTTATCCAAAAGAAGGTGAATTTGAAGAGGTTAAGCGTCCATGGCTGGCTGAAGCAGGAATGAAGAGAGGCCGGGGTTCTTGGCAGATTGAGTTCAACTACAAGGTCATGCCATTCCTTGTCGGACTGACCTCTCAGTTTACGACCTATTCTCTGTATGACTGTGGCCAGCTCAATAGTGTTCGGGTCATCCGGCTTTATGAAAGCCTGTGTCAGTTCCGGAGCACTGGCGTCTGGATCACTACACATGACTGGCTATGTGAAAGGTTTATGCTTCCATCCTCGCAGAAAAACAATATTGCTGAAATGAAGCGCACTTTCCTTGAACCTGCCCTGAAGAAAATCAATGAGAAGACGCCATTAAAGGTAAGTTATACAACCGAAGAAGATGGCCGCTTATTGTTTAATTTTCTTGATAAAAAACAATAAATTAACCTTTTTATAATCCTCCCCCCTCAGTCTGTTTCTCACTTATGGGGGGATACTAAACTTGATGTATTTCCCACATCACGTACCGAACTTGACCTGTTTCCCACATTCGGGGCAGCCCACAAAGTTGACCGTATTCCCACAATCCCAGCCGTCTATAAAGTTGACCTGCTTCCCACAGTCCCGACCATCTGCGAAGTTGACGTGTTTCCCATGGCCGGACAGACTGCAAAGTTGACCTGTTTCCCACATTCCGGGCAGCCCATGATGTTTGAGCTGTATCCCACGGCAAGGCTAGTCCGCGAAGTTGACTTGTTTCCCATAGCCCAAACAGCCTGCAAAGTTGACCTGTTTCCCATAGCCCGGACCGCCCGCAAAGTTGACTTATTTCCCATAGCCCAGACCGCCCGCAAAGTTGACCTGTTTCCCATAGCCCGGCCCGCCCGCAAAGTTGACCTGTTTCCCATAGCCCGAACCGCCCGCAAAGTTGACCTGTTTCCCATAGCCCGAACCGCCCGCAAAGTTGACCTGTTTCCCATAGCCCGGACCGTCCGCAAAGTTGACCTGTTTCCCATAGTTCTAGCGGTTTATGTATAACGGATCGCATTTGAATTTAAGCGGCGAGACATTCCCATCGATTGTAAGGACGAAGGGATTCGAGCTCTGGAGAATACGGCCTAGGGAAGTGTTCGACCACGGGCACAGGTGTCAATTGGGTATTGGTCATACATCCAAAGCGGACCTTAAAGGAATCCAAGGGATATCCCATGAATACCTAGAATACATTTGATAGATATAAAAACTAGCGTCAACTGAACTGGATTTTGATGGATGTATTTAGGATATGTGTTGGATATCCTTTAGGGGTGCTGAAAACACCCCTCAGACATCCTGAATATACACAATGAATATCTTACAGATATCTCATCTACTTACCAATAGCTCCATCTCTCTCGAGTTTCTCTCTGATGGCTTCGATGATATATGAGCTGAAGTCCAAAGACGTTTTACTGGTTGCCTTAAGTTCAGCATGGGCCTCAAAGTATGAAAGAGGAATAGCCTTGAGATTTTTAGCTTTAGTCTTGGCTTGCTCAGGACGTTCGGAGACCAGAGTCGTTTTTTCAGGTTCTACATTCGCCTCTTTGCCAATGCTCTCACCTACTTTGGTTGCATCATTAGTAACAGCAACCGGCGTAGACGTTTGTAGCCGAGCTGATCCAACTAAGCTTTTGAGTTTCTCTGCCTGTTCGTTAAATTTATTTTTGCTCATGATTTTTCTCAGGATGTTCTGAGGGGATTCAACGAATGCCCACTGGATATGAATTCAATACCTATTGGATATCTTTAAGATATCCAATATTTAAATTTTTGCTGGCTAATAGCTGCTTAATTTCCTGGACTAAGGCTATGATTTCTTTGCCGCCTGGAGTGGCTCGTCCATGTACAGTTTCGGTAATCCCCATTCCGCTTTCGATAACTTCTTCGAATTCGGTACGTGTAGAAATACGACTGTTCATCAGCTTCACGTGTTTCAAGGAAGGGAGTAGAGCCTCCAGTTTTGGGAAGCTCTTTTTGTTTGGGTTAACCTTGCACAGATAAAGATTGACAGTGATATCAGTTTCCATAATTGCACTGATTTCATCGAGAACGGCATCAAAGTGCATAAGCCCAATTCGCTCTGTGAGAGAGTCTTTAGAAGGAACGATGACACAATCAGCGAATGCCACTGCAGTTCGGGTTAGATCCGAGTCGAAACCTCCGCAATCTATAAACAACGTCTTATCGCTGTTTTTGTAAGGTGTCATTATCTCAATCAGCTCTTCAACGGTATTGGGTATTTTAACGGAGATCTCTTTCCCTGCTGGACGGAGTCCAAGAATGATTGAAAGCCCGGTATGCGTATCAAGGTCCAAAGCATCTGTTTCCATTTCACCAATCAGATTAACTGATGAAGTGGTTTTACCGGCACCGCCTTTAGGGTGAGCATTAGCAATGATTGGCATGGTGTATCCCTTTTATACTCAATTGATACCCATCTAGACCCTTTAAGATATTCATGGGATATCCGATGGATGTATTTAACGTACCCTTTTTAACCCAAGGCTAGTTATGAGTCAATGGTTTTTTAGATATCCCATGCATATCACAAAAATATCCAAGGGATACCCCATGGATATGCAAACAAGATATTCACTGAAATAATCGATCGCTCTGTGACTACCTTAAATGAGGGGAGAGGGGCTCTCTGTTAACATGCAACCATGGCATGCTATAGCCCTCCCTTGAGCATAGCCACCGCTTCAGCACCTGGCATTTGAAACTGTACCCGGTGCCTTGCTGCGACATCGAGAGCAAACACCTTCGTATACACCTCAGTCGAGCTGATGCTCTTATGCCCCATTAAACTCTGGAGCACCTTGAGTGGTATACCGGCATACAGCATGTGCATGGCGTAGGAATGACGGAACGTGTGTGGGGTCACCGGCACGGAGAACGTCACCCCGTCGGCCGCGGCCGCTTCAACCGCTTCGCTGAGCCAGGTGCGGACCGTCCGATCGGTAATCTCCCAGATACGCGCCTTCTCGGTTCTGCCGCTTCGCTTGTTACGTCGTTCAAGAGGTATTTTCAGCGTGGCCACCATCATCTCCAGCTGGCTGACATAGTTCGCATCTGAAAGCGGAACCAGGCGATGCGCCTGACTGCCGGCAGGCGAGCGACCGGCCGTTCGGGCCGCTTTCTCCGCCCGCTGCTTGAGTGTGGCCAGCTGCACGAACGGGTAGGGCGGCGCCAGAGAAAAATCACTCCGGGTCAGCGCCAGCGCCTCGTTAATGCGCGCGCCGGTGTTCCAGAGGGTTGCCAGCAACATCTTGCGGTGGAGATCGGGAACATAGTGGAGCAGGGCACTCACTTCTGGCGCCAGCAGATATTTTGGCAGTTCGTCCTGAACGAGCGCCATCTGGCGCAGGGCCAGTGCGGCAGGGTAGTCGATGGCCACCGGCAGCTGCGCGGCAGAAAAAGAAACGCCCTGGCCTGGAATTGCCGGCATCATTGTTTATTGTCCCCGATGGACAGGTATTGCACTGTAAGTCGTGCCAGTGCTTTCTGCGCGTAATCCTCGCCCGGGAGCACACTGATTTCTCCCCGGCGTTCCATTTCGGCGCCGATGGCGCTGAGGGTCGTCGCTACCGGAAGCAGCCGGCGCAGCTGCAGGGCGTGCCCGCATGCAGAACGGATACGATCGGCAAAATCATCCTCATCGCGGGAATATGTTCCGGGCGCCGGCCGTTCCCGGCCATCCTTTTCTGACTGCAGCTGCTGGCACAGCGTCAGCAGTTCAATGATCTCTTCTGCCGCACGGGCAGCCACCAGGTCATGGTTCATTCCGGCTTATCCTAATTTGCCAAACAGCTGAGGCAGTTCATCAAACAACATCACATGGCGGGTGCGCTTTCCCTTGAAAATGCGCCTCATCATTGGCGTGAAATCCGCAGGCTCCCAGCCATAGGGCCACGTATAGAAGATTCCGGCTTTCAGCGTGTTATCGGGTCGCCCTGGGCCAGCGACGATACGTCTGACCTCCCTGCTCAGCGCCTCACCGCGCAGGCCGTACTGGCCCAGGTAACGACGCAGCCGCGTTCTCGGCATCCGCGGATCGGATTTCACGTAAGCATTAGTATCCATAAACTGCGTAACGTTGATGATATTACTGCCGTACTTTCGCATGGTGCTGAAAGCGGTGGCCATCACGTCTGTTTCTGTCTCTGGTTCGCCATCGGTTCTGTTCATCTCGTTTCCTGTTTACTGGCTAAAGGGTTGTTGTGTGGACCGCTCGGTTAAGCTGATGCGGTGCCTTCCCGCAACGACCTGAAGGCCTGCAGGGCGTCAGCCCTGGAGAGCAGCTCAATACAGTCCCCGCGCTGCGGATCTATCTCTTCGTCAGTGGCCTCGTTATACCGCATACGCAGCCGCCATCCCGTCACGGGAGGCGCGTTCTGTATGGCCAGCACCATCCCTTCCGGCGACAGCAGTTCACGGAGGGTGTAGCAGGCGCCAATCCGGGTCGAGTCCCGCAGCCACATCACGGGATACTCACTGGCCAGCTGGTCGTACACACATTCCGGCGTATGGAAGTAATTCCCGTCCGCCCTGCATAAATCACACATAACCCTTCCTTTACTGAGAAATACCGCCTTCTATTTCTTTTGATTAGCTGCAGCAGCTTTTACGATGGCGTTTATCGCCTTTTCTATCGAAAACGGTCTCAGCTCACCGTTGCTCAGCTGGACCTTGTAGCAGGGATGCGATACCCAGCGGCCATTGGTAAAGCGAGGTTCATTCTGAACCGTGAAATGTTTAATCAGGCGGCCGTTCAGTTCCCATCCCGGACAACTGTCGCAATAGAGGGTGAACAGTTCTTTCAGCTCCTCAAAATAGTCACCTTCTGAAATGATACCTGCAGCCTTCACATCTGTACGTTGATTCATGTAGTGGCTGATAGCTGCAGTTTTGGATTCATATTCCTTCTGACCAATCTTCACCGGTACTGAACGTCCCATCCTGATCTCCTTTCTGGTTTGCTGGCAAATAGTCACTCAGAGCAATTATGACGTGCAGCATAATCGGCTAAGGACAACCCTGAGTCTGTCACCCGGATGATTTTTCCCTGCCGTCATCATTTTCAGGCTGATAATAAGCAGCCATATAGCCACGCCATTAAATTACCGGAGAGCGGTTTCCGGCAGATCCGATTTTCTGGCTTATCACAACTTTCCGGAAGTTTACCACGGTGGGGGAATAAGCAAAGCGGCAATATCTGCCGCTGAGCAGCAGCTCACGGGGCAGGGAAGGAACACAACATATAGAAGAAAATGCAGCTGACGGAGTGGCACATGTTGTGTTTCCGCGCTGCTGCGCGGCGGGGCGGGGGGTTAAGATCCGGAACAACCTTTTTTCGGATCTGCGGTGGAGAGAACAAGGATTATTGCCGGAGAGTCACTAAAAACAGCGGATTGTTGTGAACTGGGGATTATTGCCTGAGGAGCAAAATTCATGACCGCGTGAGCATTTAATAGCAACAAACAGGCCAGGTAAACTTTTTTCAGTCCTTTTTCATTAACCGGCCTTAAAGGCCGCGTCAGATTTCCTAAATACAGTTTTACATAAGGAACATCGTATGACTGTATTTCTCATGGCCGTTGTCTATGGCCTCTTAAAAACTGGCTCTCTCATTGCCCTATTTGTTGGTGCCTATAAAGGCTGGACCTTGTTCTGGAAGAACTATGACCGTCTGCCCCATATTTACCGCTCACAATGGCGATACCAGAGACGATTCATTCTCAGACGCATCCGGAAGCGGATTTTCAGCCACTGATAATGTTATCGAGCGGCATCCCCAGTCCGGCCAGCCAGCACAGGCAGCACCAGGTGGTGAACACCATCCGGGTCTGGCCGGTTTTCCACTTGCGGATGGTGCGTTCATCCACATCCAGCCGGTTGGCCAGCCGGATATCAGTCAGGGGGATCAGCCCACGGACGACTGCGATATCGTCCACCGTGGGTGGCTTCCAGTTTTCTCCACTGACCAGCGTATAGCCGTTAAACTCTCCGGCCTCGATCAGCTCCCGGATGTACTGTTTATTATCAGTATTCATAATGAATCAGCCTGCGCTGGCTGCCACAGAACAGGATTTTCTGGCGTATGATAATAGTCAGGATCCTGGTCCTGCTTATCCAGATATTCATTAAGCTTGCTTAGCTCATAGGCTGAATAAAAAGTACTGGAAGAGCCAACATTATACATATCGATTGTTGTCATTACATTGTCAATGTAATCAAACGAGACCTTGAAAAAGTTTAGGCTCTGGTCTTGGCTGCATTTTAGCTGCTCGGGGCGAGGAGAAAAAACGTCTATTCGCGGATTGAAATATGATGCAACGCCGGTAATAAAGCTGAGAGTAAAGTTATGGGATAAAGGAAGATAAATTCTGTTTTCATCTTTATAAAGACAAAAGATATTGGGTGCTATTGCGAATGCCGGTCTGGGTTCAGTGCTGTCGAAATCATGACCTGTATGAATAACCTCAATGGTATGGATACCAGCAAAAATCTTGTTTCTTAATATATTGATTTTGTCATATAGAGTTGGTTTATTCAGAATTGATAAAAGTCCAAACAAAACAAACAGCGCTCTGCTTTTATCTTCTTCGGAAGAAACTGAATTAGCAACGCGCAAAATTTTGAGATAGAAATGATCGTCCATTAACTCAGGATTTGTGTGAGGCAACTGATTTATCGAATGGATGTATTCTGATAAGTGATCCTGTATATCTGCATGGAACTGTTCAAGCATTTCATGCTTGTACGGATTTTTATTTTGTGGATTGTGCAGATTGAGCATTAACTGCATCACCGCAAAACTGGCGAGTTTCTCTACCGGAAAATCTTCCGGCTGCGTGTGACGAAGGCGTGAGAAATTGTGCTCATGAATGATATCGTTCACGATCCCGGCGGTCAGGCGTTCGTAGACACCCAGTTCGTCTTCAATATCGAAAGGCTGCCCTGTCTCAGCATCAATAAGACGAAAGCAGTTTTTCGATACTGCCACACTGGATATTGGCAGAGGTTGCGTGTGAAGAACGTTTTCTTTATCAGGCGTCATATACACGGTGTGACACCATACTCGCTGCTTTTCTTTTGCAGACAGGGCTGTGTCATCGCTGCGAAAGTTGCGTAGCACCCACTGTGAAAGTACATGCTGATTTTTTGTGTAGTCCATAACATTTCTCTCTGATTAAACAGGTATACCGCATCAGAAGTCGAATTCTGTTGCCTCATCGTGACCTGCAAGTCTGACGGGTTCGGGAACATGTTTACGGCGAACGATTTTTTCCGGATAGCTGAGGAAATGCTTTTCAAAAACCCGGATAAGAGCGTCATTCCAGGTCGCCTTTATTCTTATCCGGACCTCATGCGGCTCTATGACGGTTATATTATAACGCTGGTTAGTTGAGTTATTTTCTTGAAACTTACGAAGAGACTCTCTGGAATCATCGCCGAGTTTACCAGTAGTCCATAACTCAACATTAATTTCAGCATTGGGGTATTCCCTTTTGGCATAATCGAAGAATACCGGCACCTGTTTACCAATCCATCTTTTCACATCTTCATGTTTCACTGTCGAATAGGGCTTATAACCCTTGCATTCAATAAAGGTGATTTTTGCATTTCCCTGTCGGCTCAGGACATCGCATTCTGCAGTCCCCTTCCTCTCTGACTTACATATTTTACCAACCTCAACATCATTACTGTTTATGCGCACGGTCTCAGCGACAATATATTCAAATAAATCCCCCTGAAGCTGACTGGTTACTCCGGCAATACTCTCAAGCTTGGACATGATGTCATCTATTGCGGCTATATTATCACTTAAGCTGAGCGTTATTGAACCAACCAGATCCCGTAACTGAAAGAGTGCATCAGCAAAGTCTTTTCCGAACAGATTCTCCGGTGTCGCGGGTATTATCCCGGCACGCTTCATTTCCAGAAAAGCTTCTTCGCTGTATTCGTCGGCAACAAACATAAACAGGCATCTTGGGCTGTTCCTGAGGCTGTTTATTGAACGACATTTTGTAATAAAGGGCTGGAGGTGCACAAGACTGAGCTTACAGCCCAGAAGCATATCGCAGACAAAGAAACCAGGCCGAATTTCCCCTGACCGGGAGAACTGCAGAAGAGGATTAAGATAGGATGCAGCAGTAACGTCAAAATCAAAATTTGCCACACAGGGCGCCTGATCTGAATCGAGTTCTTCCCGTGTGCGCAGCGTGTCGTAACTGATGATACCGTTATGTCGGACCCACTGACTCAGGGATTTCATCAGAACGGACTCTGTAAGCAGCCTGGCTTTGAGGGGATGGAGCGCGCGCTGATACCCGTTATCATTTTTTTCTGTCAGGGCCACACACTCCCCCAGACCGGGTAACGTAACGAACCTGACCATTTTGTACTGAAGCAGACCGTCCAGAACTGACTTCCATGATAATCTGTTTTTCATTGCTACCGGTGAACCGCAGGCAGAAGGAAAATGCCTGACCGGCAGGATCCCCCCGCGAGCCCGGAGGCAACTCAGGGCAAGACCGTAGGCCGACCCGGTATCAAGGAGGGCTGTATTGAGACTGGACCAGAAGCGCCCGGTACCATACTGCTGCTTCAGATAAATAAATCGTTCGCGCTTGGGGAAAAGCTTGTCAACACAGTGGATCTGCCCTGCAGAAGCCGCCCGGGAAATCTGTTTGCGCGCGGTATCACGATTAACTCCCTGGGTTTTCTGCATTTCCTCTACAAGTACAGAGCTAAGGCAAGGACCGGTTTTGCGTAACGAAGTAACTATAAGTGATGTCATCTTTTGCTCGCTTGTCACACTGCGTATTTAATAATAACAATACACTTGAGCTGCTAAACAACAAAGCCTGTGTTTTAGTTAAATAATTACAGTAACTTAAAAGGCATATATAAGGCTGTTTAGATTATCTGTCACAAACCAGTTTTTCCTGAAGGAAACACTGTTACTTACAAACGTAGTATGGATGACAGGTACAAGCTAAAAGATTCAGCCATCAAGCTCATGCAACTTCGTGAATTCAACGTTCACAATTTCATCGAGACAAACAGATATACCATGTCGATCAATACCGAACACTGCACCGCTATCCGGCGGCAATTCTCTAACGGACGTGTATGCGTAACTCAGCGCGGCTTCAAATGCACCTTTTTCATACTCAATATCTGCCCTGAAACAGACGATGCAGGGTTTCAGTACCTTAAGATAATGTTCTGTAAGATCCTGCCCATACTTTTTCTGGTAAGCATTGCAGACATCCTCTACCAGCTCCGGTAGCCGCAGATAATCGTGCTGCCAGAGTTTGCGGGCATGAAAATGAACCTCCTGTACAAGGTGCCCGTATGGCCCCCAGTGCATTTCGTTTCTGGTGCGCGTCCGGAAGAGAGTATCAGGTACGCCAGCATGAAAATTCCACGCCTGCAATCTCTCTTTGACCACAGCGTCTGGTGCGAGATTTACCAGCATATCCATCACCAGTGACTCAGTCTGGTTCAGCGGAAGTAAACCACTGTCAAAAGTATTGTCAGCTGAAGTGCGGGTACCGTGAAACCAGTATGCGGTGGTGAACTTGCCCGGAGAACCCAGCTCCCTACATACGTACTCTCTCAGATATTGTTGCGAGTCGATCATGATGGAATGATCCGTCTCGTAAATCTGTTGAACTGCGCGCAGTCTGCGATCTCAGCACGCTGAAGCTGGAATCCGGCTCGTTCGTTGAGGATGATCTACGCCAGTATTTCAGCGACGTTCTCTACAGCCTGAAAACCACAGCAGGTGACGGGTACATACATGTCCTCGTGGAACACCAGTCAACGCCGGACAAACATATGGCTTTCCGCCTGATACGCTATGCGGTGGCCGCCATGCAGCGCCACCTGGAGGCAGGGCATAAAAAGTTGCCACTGGTGATACCGGTGCTGTTCTATACGGGTAAGCGCAGCCCGTATCCGTACTCTACCCGCTGGCTGGATGAATTTGACGATCCCGGGCTGGCAGGCAAACTATACAGCAGCGCTTTCCCGCTGGTTGACGTTACGGTCATTCCTGATGATGAAATCGCCGGGCATCGCAGCATGGCTGCCCTGACCTTACTGCAGAAACATATTCACCAGCGCGACCTGGCAGAACTGGTTGACCGGCTGGCGCCCATTTTGCTGGCCGGATATCTGTCTTCATCGCAGGTGATATCGCTGGTACACTATATAGTGCAGGCAGGCGAAACATCGGACGCCGAAGCCTTTGTACGCGAACTGGCACAGCGTGTGCCGCAACACGGAGACGCACTTATGACCATCGCACAACAACTCGAACAGAAGGGTA